>PVKE010000389.1:0-151428 GCA_004027555.1 Craseonycteris thonglongyai
ATTAAGTCAGGTAAGTCAGGGTGCTGAAATAGGGAGAGGAGAGGGCAAAGTGCAACCTGATATAAAACCAGAAGGCCAGAAAAGAGCTTGGTTACAACTTCACTCTGCTCCCAATCCACAGTACACCAAAAGAATTCTCTTTAGAGGATGACAATTAGGAACTAAAGAAAAAGGGTCATGGGAAATCACCTGCTATACGGAACTGGACAGACATACTGTTAACGTAAGAGTAGGTAATACAAAAACATTCTTTAAAACAGGGTTCTGCCCGATACTGGGGACAAAAAAAGCTGCAAAAACTTCAAGTCATATAATCCATTCTATTTTTTTCCCCAATGATTTTCCTGGAAAACAAACCAGAAATTGTACATTTCTGCTTTGTCTAGCCTTTTAATTCAAGTCAAAACAATGTGTAACAGTAAAATTCAATAAATTAATCCTAAAGTAAAGTGTGAAGGTCCAAGAATACACACACCAGTAGTGAGTCTGCAGAAGGTCCTACGTTGCTCTGGCCTCTAGGTCTTTGGTTTTTATCTAAACTGTGGCCACGAGAGAGACTTGAGATATGAGGTGCTAAAACTGGGAAGTTCATGATCTTTTAAAAGCCTGATCTATTAAAAATAGATTGACAGAGAAATTAAAAGCTGATGAACAGAGGCCAGATCAAATGCAATGCTGTCAGAGAAGATCAAAGAACACATGCTTAATACATTCCCGTGGAAGAAATAAAGCAGCAGGAAGAACAGGAAAGGAATAAACAAGTCTTTCTAATAAAAAGAAGGCCAGGCAGGTGGAGCCAGGCAGACTCTGATGCATGAGCACGCAGGGGGTGTCATTCATTTCTGTGGCCCTACAGCACCCACCCTGCACAGTGCCTTATGCAGAGCAGCACTTGGTAAATGTGTGTCCGCTGTTCTGAAAACTGGAAACAGTAGTTCTCATGCTCTTACTATAAGGAAGAGCCACCAAGGTATTTGGGGAGGCAGGCAAAGAGCTTTAGCAACATTACATGGTAAAAGTGTTGGGGGGGGGGGAACAAAACACAGAGAGCAAACAAAATCTGTGGGAAAAAAACAAAAAGTGAGGTCTTCTAAGCCAATTATTACTTCACTCCTCCTTGTGCACAGTACATAGTGTTCTAACTCTAGGTATTGCTTGTAAAATAATTCACAAATAACTACATGTCATAGGAAAAGAGGTACTAACTAATGCCACAAACTTCAACACTAACATTTCCTGAAAATCCCTGAAGCTCCTACTACCCTTTGCTATTCCTTTTAGATACTGTAAAACCTACAGTGCCATTAATGTGTTTTGCATCTGGTTTCTTATAGTATTATTTTGTTTCTTCCACTTTTAGAAGGTAGAGGAGGAAAACATCCAAATATAGCATTAGGTCAACTTCAGCTCAAATGCTGAACAGTTGTTGTACATCTCTTAAGGAGAGACCAGCTATGAAAGAAGGCACTTTCCTCTTAGATGTTCAAGTGCCCATAACCTTAGAAGTCACACAACTGTTTATATTCTACCCAAGTAACAGATTTTATGTTCTGCCATTATTTGAATAAACTGGAGAAAAATGTTAGAGAGATTTTCCTACTGATCTCTCAATACTCTCTTCACATGCCCAGAAAACCTCATGGTGGGTACATACTCATATTCAAAATGCCTCGGCCCCAAAAGGAGACATTTTCCAAAGAGTTATGTATTATTGCGACAAGGAGACCAACTAAGTCACCTTAGCAGTATTTATAAACACAAAGGGACATGTCAATTATCTGTGTTGTGGGAAGTCAGCCAGGAGCAAAGTCAAGAAAGAAGGCAGAAGACTCAAGCTACAAGAAAAGTAATACTTCTGTCTTCTAATTTTAAGGACAGGTTTCCAAGTGCACATGCCCTACTAGGTGCCATTAAGGACCTGACTAATATGTGTGCAAATGCCCTAAGGTGGGAGTGCCAATGGGTAGGCTGACAGTGGTCGAGTCTAGATAATTTTATTACACAGAAAAATAAATATAAGATTCAAAAACTGAAATCCATTTTACCTGGGAATTAAAATAGTATTCTAAAAGGAAGGCAGAGTTTCCTAAGATTAAAGTTCACCAAGCAAAATAAATTTGTCTAATTAAATTCATCATTCTCATATTTCTACTGAGGGAAAGAAGAAATTCTTTTCTGTGATAAGTTATTTTCCTAAGTGACTTTTAATTTAAAAAAAAAAAAAAGGAGGGGGGCAATTTTCCATGAGTTTTGATTACACAAATGCCACAAACAGCTTCTGAGGCTGAAGCTATGACAATGAACTTCCATGTCACAAAGAGGAGGAAGTAGAAGGGAACAGTGCAGAGGAAACACAGTGACATCGCATTACAGTAGGTATTTACGCCTGCTATCCTCATCCAAGGTAAGGTCAACAACTTCTGCAGGTGAAGCCCAAGTCTGCTGAGGAGTCACGGCAGTCCATGGCTGTGTTTGCCGGCTGCTAACATACTGCGTGCCTGAGCCATGCTTCCATGAAGAAACACTCTGAATCACACCTCCTCGAGGATGGACACACCTACAATTGAGATAAAGAGCGAAGACATGACTAATCATACCACGGGAAAGAGAGAGCAACACAGCTTCACTAGTTACTAATCAAGACTTCTACTAAGATCAACCTATTATGCAAGTTCACCCACAACCAATACCCTTCATTGTTCCTCTGTCCCTCCCTCCCTCCATGTCTGTCTGTCTTTCTGTCTATCACCCTCCTCCTCCTCCTCTCAGTTTAGCCTAAAAAAAGGCCAAGAGTCTTGTCTCAGTCAAAACTCCTGAGTTATACCTAGGTCTATTGCCAACAATGGATAAGATGGCGATGTTTCTGTGAACTCATTCAAGCCTCTGAATCTTCAGGAAAGGGAAACATATAAATCCAGAGCAAAATTAAGATACCCAATCTTAGTCTGAACAAGTGAAATAAGAAATATAGGTGAAACTTGTTCTTAAAATAAGTTCTGTGCCATGTTTGGTAATACCCTTGAAAACAGTAATAATAATAATACCCCTTTACAGATTAGATTTCTAGGTCTGTAAGTACTAGGTCATGCATAAGGATCAATTTCCCTCATCCTGAAGGTTACAACAGAAACATCTGGCTGGTTCATCAGAACCACCCATGCTTTTTAGTTCAATAAAAGTAGCGGCTCAGTTGAGACTCTCTAAAAGTATTAAGTACCCAGTTTAGAGTCTCTAAAAGTACTCTATCAGAAGGACAAAACTGCCTGCTGACATATCTCACCAAAAGTTCACTGGAAGAAAACTGTTTCAGAAACACTGATATATTTAATTCCACAGGTCCATTCAAATGGTAGAACTGTACGCCTCCAGTTTGAACCACTAAGTTTTGATTCAAATGAAGAAGGCAGGCAACTCAAGCTATCATTGCTACTTATGTCTTCACATGTAAATTGCTGGCCAGTCCCTATGCAGCATATGTGAGAAGTGACAGTGGCATGATTCTAGTAAAATAAACTAGTATAGTTGATCCTGAGCAGCTGTTCTGACCTGTACAGTATGAGCAGTGTTGGTCATTTGAGAATTCCAGCTTTGATTTAAGGCTATCTGCACCACCAAGTTCAAAATATCATTAGAGTACAATGGATAAGGTTCAGTTGAAGAACTGTCCCAAGGACCTTACGCTCCTTGAAAATTGCCCTGCTCCTATAAAAGCTAGCTTTTAAAGGGACTCCCTTACCAAGAGTGGTGCTAAGAAACAGATCCCACAGGGCCAGAGGCTTGTCATCTGTTCAGAAAAGGGCTAAGTAGCTACTAACCCAAGGGATACTACATTTTCACAGATTACCTAGTAAAAAGTATTAAATCAAGGGGCATAAAGTCCAAAGTCTAATCCAAATCTGTCCAACCCATTCAGCACATGCAGGTTAAGTGATCCTGCAGTTACTGAAGAATGTCAGCCATTGGAATTCATTCAACACTTATAGAAATGGTTTTGATAACTGGGGGCAATTGAATACAAAGTTTATTAAGCAGTTTCACTTCAACTGATACTCCCAATAGACCTATAAGGTAGACACAGAAGTTACTGTTCATTCTACAGATAGGGAAATTGGAGATTAAAGAGGTTACATGATTTGTCCAGGGTCACATTGCTTAAAAGTGGTAGGCCAAGGAACCCCAAGCTAGATCTGATTTGGGGTTCAATGCTCTCCACAACATCATGCTGTCACTTTACAAATGTGTGTATTAAATTAGGTCAGGCAAATACAGCCAGAGTCAGCAGAGCACAAAGATAGGCCAAAAGTTTATCTGTACAAATATTAATTGAAGTAAAGCTGGTTACAAAATTTAGGAGGAGTAGGGACTGAATAGCCAAAAAGAGTCAATGTAATCTTTGGCAGAATTCCTAGAGACATCTCTGAAGAGGTATTTAGTCCCAACTGTTACTCTGTACTGCTACCTAAGTAATCATACAATGCAATGTAAAGCATCGGGTAGTTACTTAAAAAAAAAAAAGATCTGATCCAATTAAGCTCATTTTTAAATAGAAAAACAAGGCCAAAAGAAGACTGGCCAGAGTCTTAAGCAAGTTAAGCATGAACCAGAACAAAATTCAATCTCCACTGGGGTGTTTATTTTCTACTACGTAACTTATGCCTTCCTCATACTAGACCTGAAGTACTATGTATGATTGCAAAGAGCACTGCCTCTCCCAGGGGTCATTCAATATACAGCAAAGCAGATTCTAGAAAATGTCCAGAATGTGAGAGTGAGAGGTCTAGAAACAGTATTTATTATTGAGGAATGGTAGAAGAGAGAAAAGAGTAAGAAAATGAGGCACTTCTTCAACTATCTAAATTAGATCCCTTCTGTACTTACGATACAAATGGTTCCAACTATTGGAATCCAACTTGGGCTACTTTAAGGAATGAACAGAATTTATTAGAAAAACACAGGAGCACCTCAAAGAACATAAGGATGATGAAACAACTAGGCCTCACTCATTTGACTCAAGCCCCAAACCTCTCACTCTATATATCCTAGTTCAAATTTTCATTAGATTCTCTGGAAAATGTGATGATCCCATCTTTGGTCAAACGCTTCCCAGGCCCCTTAATATTAACTGCAACTGGAAGGGCATTTCCCAAAGATGGGAGAATCACCATAGAAGGTGGTTACTGTACCTCATACAGAGATCTAGAGAGCAGAATAAGAACCATTATAGTGTCTGGAAGGCAAGTTTTGGATAATCATTATTATATAATTATAGCCACTACAAAATGGAGTGAACTGCCTTTTTAACATTCAAGCAACTGCTGGGCTTTTTATCAGGACTATCAAAGGGGATTCTAAGATGACTTCTAAGATCTTCAGTGACTTTAAGATTTTGAACAATACAGGTTAAACTTCCCTGTTGGAAGTCAGAATAGTAGTTACAGGAATGAGGTAGAGGAAGGTTACAACTAGAAGGTAGTACAGGAAGACTTCTGTTCTATTTTTTTATCTGAGTAGTTACTTGGGTACGAGCAGTTTATAAAAATTAAAGTGTAAAACCAACAAAACATTCAAAATTTTTTAAGGATTCAATAATGTGACCATCTTGAAAGACAGCTAGGAGATGGATGAGAACAGAAACTTTTAACATATTTTAAGTACAAAGGGGAAAAAGTCAAGCTAGTAAACAAAAGGGTGCTGAAGAATGCAGCTTGGAAGGGTCCAAGTCTATTACTTCCTAAGACTGTATACAAAACAGAATAATTTATACCAGAGAAGAAAAAAATTCAGTAGGAAATAGAACTACAACTTTTATAAGCCCTATGAGGAAGGCTTATAAAGAAAAATTTAAGAGGCTAAAAATTCTGTGTAAGGCAACTAACATATAAAGCACAGTTTCACATATTACCACATAACCTTTTTCTGCATTATGAAAGTTAGGAGAAAGTATACTCAGGTATTTTTTAATTGGTCCAATCCAATTCTAAAAGATATAGGATTTCTCCTCACATATGCATATGAGAACCAAGAGGTATGAAACACAACCTAGGTCCTATTTTAAGTTTTATAACCAAGGAAATGCTTAGGCCTTACTTTCCCAAATAAACACTTAATAAACAGTAACTTTTGATAGAATAATTTCCTGTTCTTCATACAATAAAACCAGTAAGAGAGACTGCACAGTGGAAAGAAGAAAAAAAAAGAAAGAAAGAAAAAGGGTAGGTTCTGATGGTCAGCTTTTGATCCAGTTAACTTACTATTCTAAGACAACATTAAAAATTAATCATTTTTGCTCTCATTTACAGAGCCTGAAGGTGATCTCTTAGGTAGCACTCCTACTTATTTTTCCTAACAGGATGAAATGAATCCTTGTGGCTTTAGGGAAATACTTATCGGCCTCCTTTGCTTTTTTAGGATTAGTGTTAACAATTGGTTCCAGGAAGCAACAAGTCTTAAATGCAAAAGCCTTCCTACATCAATTCTTCTACTGAGGGATGACCAACATTAACACCAATGACCACAAGGTCAAAGATTACAGTGAAATGAAGGGTTTGATTATCACAAAAGCTTCAAAGAATAGATACTGAAAGAACTGTTCTGACACAGTTCCATGACAGAAAGATTTGCCTTCCTAAGGCAATTACCAATGAAGCTGGCAGAAGAGAAGGAAAAAGGACCAACAATGAAGAAAAATATTGGCAGGCTCATAAATTAAAATTTCTGGCAAAATTAAGCAACACAGAAGAATTTGAGATGTGTGGGTTAAAAAGTCTTTATCTCATTGGCAAAGAACATCTTGTAAAACTGTACTGTCTAATAATTAATATATGGAAATGACAACATTTAGGTCAGGAGTTTATCACAGCAATACAAAGCAGCCACAAAAGATGCATTCAATCATTAGTTCAAAAAGCATGCTTTCTAATCTATGACTAGAAGGAACACAGAAGTCAACACATCAAAATCCAAAGTAAAAGCAGGGAAAGATATTAACATGCAAGAAAAGAAAAACTTTTATCAAAAAAAAAAGGGGGTGGGGGGTGGCACATCACAACTAGGATTACTGAATCAACCAAAATGCTTCTAAATATGGAAAATGGTAACCAGCACAAATCAGAGCAACCACAGTCCCAAAGAGAATTCAAGGACCAAGTCTGAGGTTTTAAAAACTCCCAGAAAGCCCATAAGGTAGAATATAAAAACAAAACAAAACAAAACAAAAAAAGTAAGAACAAGACGACTAAATCCAAAAAACAAAACATCTATGCATGCAAGTCAAATTAGAACAAAAAGATGTGGATCAAAACCTAAAACCTTTTTCCAAGCGATAACCCTGCCAGAAGCCCATCAATACTTCATAACTGCAACCCTAGACCTGTAAAAGAAATAAATTCCAGATGAGATACAGACAGCCAAAGAGTCAATTCTAAAGCAACCATTATGAAAGCCTATCAACCACCTACTTCTCAGTTTTTTCATCTCAATGTTTGAAAGATTATCAGCCTTCTTCTTCTAAAGAAGCTACTGAAAAATATTTCAGAAAGGCAGAGAAGAGTCAGTGAGACTCTACCCAGTCCTAGACCCAAAGATCAAAATAAAAGATCTCCTCAAAATGATCCAAGAGTCAATTCAAAGTACTCCAACAGTATCTGTCAACTCTACATTTCATTGTATGGACAGTATTAACAGCCACTAACCGAGATTAACTGAGATTTCAGAATGAATTTATCACCTGGAAGATAAGATTTCCCCAGGATTCCAACCAAAAATCACAATAAAGCACATCTTATGCTTCAGAGCCTGTAAGGAAAAAGTCCTTGAAAATGATGTTACAGCATGTCATTTAAAATGCAGCCAAATCACTTGACTTAGTATAAGAGTGGAACAAACATGTCTACAGAGTAAAATAATCTGGATAAAAGACCTAACAAGTTCAAAGAAGAGTGTACTAGAGGTAATTTGTGTGTCTGTGTGTGGAATGGAGATGATGAGGGACTCAGAATCTAAATTTCCAAGTTTTTTCTTTTTTTTAAGATTTCTTTTTATTGTTTTTGACAGAGACAGAGAGAAGGGGGAGGGCCCAAGAACAGTCTCCAAAGTTGCACATCATTGGTTTTTCCACATAGTTTCATTCCACAGGTGAGCGCGGGGCTGCACAGGGCAGGAACTGGGCCAGGATCTCACCCCAGTAAGAACTGAACTGGGGGCACTCTACAGTTCAGCACATGGGTCCACATGGGCCAGGACCGGGATTCGATCCTCGGTCCCCAGGGCTGCAAAGTGAGCGCTTAACCCACTGAGCCATCCTGGCCTCCCCTAAATTTCCAAGTTTTAATAGAACTATAATGGTAATTTTAACTACAGATAGCAATAATATTGGTAGAAAAAGAAGCAAAAGATTTAAAAATGGAAGAAAAGTTAAACAAAGCTGAAAAGAAGGGTAGCTAACTCCTACCATTTCTAGGCCATAAGACAACAGTAAAGAAGGGAGACTTGGTAGGACTTTAAATAGAGAAATGGACAAAGCTATATGTCTCAGAAAAGTAAGAGATTAGATGAACAACACAGGTTATTATCTACTCTTTTCTACTTAAGTAGGGACACATGAGTAACTGAATTAAAATTCAAAATGTAACTCAAGAGGAAGTTGGTGAACGGATACTGTGCTCCGGACACACCTGAAGATAATTTACCTACATTAATCAGTTGATAGGCAGGTAAATTTTATAGTACAAAGTCTGAAATAAAAAATTACTATTAATTTTCTAGAAATATCCTGACACAGGGCTTAAAAGGATAATAATGTCTTCTATATTATAGGGAACAATGGTGAAAAAAACTAAGGGCAGACACATGCTAAAGTAAAGGAAGAAATCAGGAGATCTATCTAATCAGCTTGAAGAGAATAGATAGAAAAATGGAAGAGAACTTAATAGGAAAAAGTTTTTAATTAAAGCAGAAAAAAAGAGGGAAAAATGAAATCGAGATTAAAGAATGAAAATTCTTTCCCACCAGAATAAAAGAAATAACCATTAAAAAAAAAATAAGAAGAAAGAAAAGGAAAAATGTAAACAGCTTTGCAGGTATATTTATGGCTTAAGTAGAGAATGAAGTGCTAGGACAATACTTGTTCTGAGAGAGCTTGCCCCTTTTAGGGCTAGTTAAACTCTGACTTGACTCTGCATCCTTAAAGTCCCAATTGTTCAACTGAAAAATGCTCTCAGAGTATAATCAGCTTGCATTAGAAAAAGGCGCCCTCAATTTACACGCATGTAATTTTGCCCCTACTCTCCACTCCTAAATTCTTACCTTTTATAGCAACAGAAGAAACGCTAGTGAATGTTTTATTACCTTTGCTAATCAAGGAGTAAAATCAGATCTAAGAGCAAGGTAATGTAGATACTGAGAAAATCAAGAAACCACAAGTTAGTAATTCTTGTGACATAGGAGAAAAACTGTTTGCTAATATGGAATACATATTTTCCAAAGTGTAAAATATGTGTGTGTTAAATGTTCCTCAGCAATACCTCTGAAGGAGTTGCAACCAAATCTCAGGAACATATTTTAAGGCAACAGTCAGCAAATTTTTTCTGCAAAGGGCTAGACTAGACAGTAAATATCTTAGGCTTTGAGTGCTGTAAGGGGTCTATTGAAACTTCTTAATTATGCCACTGGAGTGCAGAAACAGCCACAGACAATCTGTAAGGGAATAAGCGTGGCTCTGCTCCAATGAAACTTAATTAATGGATAAATGTCAGTTGAATTTCATATATTTTCACATGTCACAAAACATTATTCCTTTTTTCTTTTCTTTTTTTAAAATTTTTCCCCTAAATTAAAAATGTAAAACATTCTTAGCTCAAGGTCCATAAAAAACAGGCAGCAAGCCAGATTTGGGCAATGCGCTATCATTTGATGACCTCTACCTTAAAAATACCAAACTTCATAAATTATTTTTATACTACTACAAACTAGCTGGATGTCTTTTGGCGTTCTTTTATTCCTAAGAAACAAAAATCCCTGAGCCACATAAGCATCGCTAGGAATACACTCTGTCAGAAACAGACCAAAGTAACTTACAAGTTTTAATGAAAGACAGAGATGCTCTAGGAAAACAAGCAAAAGAGGTATGATATCAGATGCATATTTCCCTATTGTTTGCTCCCAATTTATTTTAAGATAAAGTGAAAGGCAAGAAAATATAAATAGGAGGGGGAAAAAAAATAGTGATATTTACACCCTAACAGAAAAATCTGTCAAGCAATCTAGACAAGAAAAACATTACCTATAGTTCACATACATATATGGTTGAGATGTTCTTGATAAAAGACAATATGCAACACATTTTGAAGATAATATGTCTAATTAAAAAAAGTATTTCTGAAGCAAAGGAATCTGAGAGATAGCTCCCACTCTTCATGCCGGCCATACCATAAGGCCTACCATTTTCTCCTTGTTTGTTTTCTAGTTAAAATAAAATTCACAATTTAAAATATCAGAATATTCCCATTAATGTCCTACCTTGCATGTTCCTGAACTCCCACAATCTCCACTTCACTATCTGAAGAGGCAATATTAATTTCTTCATTGAGTGGTGCATTGCCAGGAGATGTCTTATCACTTGCTAGAAATCCTGGATCCAAATGACCTGAGAGAGAAGGGGGAAACATAAGCACATTTTGTCTTACAAGCAGCAGAAACAACTCACTGACAGATTTCTCATCCAGGTTTAATCACAGAAACAGAATGGTCTTATGAAAGCCTGCCACAGTGAAAGTGTTAACCCATGTTAAATAAGCTGGGGCAGTGTTCTGTGGAAGTACATAAAACTAAGAACTCCAAGTCTCGCTCTCTATTCCTATTCTTTAGGAGACAAAATTTGGGAGTACTTTGATAAGTGTGTCAGTATGTGTATGTATGTATGTATGTGTGTACACACACACTACATATATATATACATATATATGTATACACACACACACACATACTATATAATACTCTATATTTTACTCCATAATTTTTTGCAAACAACTACAATCTTTAAATGACCTGCATTAACAGTTTTGTAAACACTGAGAGGGCTATGGAGTTCTCTACTTACTTATTTCAAAAGAACAAAATTCTACCAGAAAAGATCAAAGGCATAAATGAAATAAATACTAGAAATAACCATTATCGTATTTACAGTGGGATGCTTTATGAAAGATTTAACAATTTTCTCTAAATTTTAAACAAACTTAACAATTTTCTCTAAAGGAATTCAAACTGACAAAACCTGACCCAAAATCACATCTAAAAGGGCAAATCTCAATTTTTGTTCCAAGCAACTAAAAAATAACTTGTATGTTGCTGACAGTTATCAGACAGACACAAACCACATGACTCTAGAAAAGCAAAACAGTCACAATGGTCTTCATAAAGCATGTATTACATAGTGCAATAAAACATGTTTTTTAACATCACAGAAAACATGAGTTTCCACAGAATTCTCTCAAGAAAAGCAATTACACAGCATCAAAGTATACAATTCTATAAACAATTCTAGCAAGAGTTAAAATTCAGGCTATGTACCCAGTTCTTGAACGCTCTGACTTAAAAGGCTGAATTTTAGCATATTTAAGAGTTAACACGAAATAAAGTTACAACAGGTACAAATTTTCATTTACTCTTTATTTTTATTTAAATACATTGTCATCTGATGCAAAATTATTTCTCCATAGTAAAAAACAAAAACAACCCTTTGTAATACCTCACATAAACTAAACTAACACCAGATTTTACAGACCTACAACTCTCTCTTCCCCTTCCCCTTCCCCTCATTCCTTCTAATGGTTCCAAGTCACTGAGAAACCTTGTACTTTCATATTCCTGTCCATTTTTAGTGTCCCAAAGCAAAAGCCTTACAATTTGTACTCTCTCTGACCCTGAAATCCCACCCCGAACAATTCAGGCTAAGGAAAATAACTTTAAATAAGCAAAATGTTATAATGTTCAAAGATTGTCATTACAGTACTATGCAGAATCGCGGGGAAATGTATGAACATACAAGTTCTGACAACTGAATTCAAGAACTTGCCACCATGCACTTACATTGGCAGCACTGTACAAACAACTGAATAAGGTTGCATAACCTTGATATATCAGTGTCTTATAGCTGTGTTCATATCAATGTGTGGTGGTGCCTTGCTGAGTAGCTTTTATTGTTGTTGCATGTTTCTGTGTGCTGTCGTGAGAATGCTAGAGCTTGGATTAGAGCAATGAACAGACATTAAATTTCTTGTTAAACTTGGCAAGAGTGGAAGTGAAATCAGGGACACATTAGTCCAACTTGAAGGGGATAACGCCATGAAGAAAACAGCAGTGCACAAATGGATTAAATGTTTTTCTGAGGGGAGAAAGCATCACTGATGAAGAGAGGTCAAAGCAGCTAGTAACGAGCAGAACCGATGAAAACATTGCAAAAATTCGCCAAATTGTGCGTCAGAATTGCTGGCTGACTCTGAGAAAGTGTAGCAGACCCAAGTAATCATCGATAAGAGACGCAGTTAGGAAAATCTTCACTGAAAATCGTGGCATGAGAAAGGTATGAGCAAAAATGGTCTCAAAGGAGCCCACCAATGAACAAAAGCAAAGGAGTGTCAAAGTTTGCCAAGACCTTTTGGAGAGGCAGACAATGGTTTTGGGCAGTGTTACCACTGATGACGAAACACGGGTGTTAACAATACAACCTAAAAACAAAGAGTCAAAGTGTGCAATGGAAGTTTGCCAATTCTCCACAACCAAAAAAGTTCCGTTAGTCCAAATCAAGAGTCAAAATGAACTTGCAAACCTTTTTTGATATCAGAGGGATTGTTCATTACAAACTTGAACCAACTGGACATTCAACCAAGTTGACTATTTCGAAGTACCAAAAAGGCTGCATGAAAAGGTTACGACAAAACTACCTAAACTTTTTGCCAACAACTCATGGCTTTTGCATCACAACAATGCACCAGCTCACATGTCACTGTCTGAGGGAATTTTTAGCCAGTCAACAAATAACTGTATTGGAACACCCTCCCTACTCACCTGATCAGGCCCCAGTGACTTTTTTCTTTACCCAAAGATAAAGGAAATATTGAAAGGAAGGCATTTTGATGACATTCAGTACATCAAGGGTAATAAGACAACAGCTCTAATGGTCATTCCAGAAAGAGTTCCACAATTGCTTTGAAGGGTGGACTAGGAACTGGTATCAGTGCATAGCTTCCCAAAGGGAGTACTTCTAAGGTGACAGTAGTGATATTCAGCAATGAGGTATGCAGCACTTTTTCTAGGATGAGTTCACAAAAATTGTCAGACCTTGTACAAGTATCACACATAACACTATAAAGATATATAGGTGCTAGGTAAAAGCTGTGAAAAGTAATCAAGTTCAAATACAACTGTGGGTCTCTTACGATTCTTTAATATAATTTTTACTTTTTCTTCACTTGAAAATATGAGAAAACAAGATTAAAACGCTTAACATGATTTCTAGATATAACTGGTGATTGAAATTATCTTACAGTCTGCATGAGTTTGCTTGTTAACTTTCTGTATTATAGAATAATCTACATAGGATTCTATGTGGTATTGGCAGTGAGCATTCATCTTTGACCCTACAAGCATGCAAGGTGGCATTCACTAGACAAAACCCAGTTTTGTTCAATCTAAGGCTTCCCAAATGGAGTTTGGTTAAATCTAGATTTGGTAAACCTAGATTCTTGCTCTGACCTCAATACCTTGCTGTGGCCAAGTCTTTTACCTAGTTTCTACTTCAATGTTGTAGTTAACACTATTGTCATGCACAGTGTTCCTACTGGACCTCCAGGAATATAAACCGAATCTCTTTTTCTCAAGCTTTCACTTTGGTCCATATTCAATATTTCCAGCAGTCTTGGTTTATATAACAGTTTACTTCATCTATTTGTTCCTATAATAAATATTTGCTTATGACATGCTGTGCACTTGTGCTAAATGCTAGCAATATTATGAGGGAACAAGGCAGGTGCCTCTACCCTTACAATATATTCAGGGATAATAAAAATTGCACTATGGCTTTAAAGCTACTATGACATGAAAGTGAAGCATACCATGGAAGCACATAGAAAAGAAACATCTCCCAGACTTGAGGATAATCAAAGAAGCTGAACTCCCAAAGAACAGGCACAAGGGGAAATAGCAAAAGGAAAATTATGTTGCCCTTTAAGGTATAAAAATTTGGTCAGATTTGGAGTAATGGTAGTACAAAGAGAAATGAGGCTGGCAGTCAGCAGATGTTAGGTCAGTGTAAGGAGTCTGGACTTAACCTTGAAAAGCAGAAAGCCACTGACATGGATTTAAGCAGAGAAGAGACATGATCGGGTTTTCCATTTTAAAAAATTTGCTTTTGGGGCGATGCGAGGATGGCTCAGCAGGTTGAGCACTCACCTTGTAGCCTCAGGGTCTGAGGATTGAGTCCTGGCCTAGGCCCGTGCAGACCCATACGTTGAACTAGGGTGTGCTTCCCATGTGGGAGGCCCCCGATTTGGCTCCCACCCAGGATGTGATTCCCATGTTGGAGGCCCCCAGCTTGCAGGGCCATGCCTCCTGCAAAGGGAGGCCCCCAGCCTGGTTCCTGCTCTACACAGCCCCGCGTCCACCTGCGTGGAATAAAACTATGTCGAAAACTAATGACGTACAACTCTGGAGACTGCTCTGGACCCTCCCCCTTCTCTTAAAAAAAAAAAAAAAATGAAGAAGAACAAGTCAACCGCTATAGTTTCCTAGGTGAGAAGTAATTATGGCTAAACTAGGGAAGAAACAAATGGGAAATGCTGTGTGTGTGTGTGTGTGTGTGTGTGTGTGTCATGACCATGGGCAAGAGGAGCCTCACGAGTGAAAGAGTGGAAGTAAATGCAGCAAAGCAAGCTGAAGAGTGAAAGGGAAGGAAGAGCTGTGAGAGGTACTGAGAGCGGAAGATGGTTTTCAGTGAGGGGGATATGTATGTATACAGCTTTTAAAGATGGGAGAGACCAGGCCATACTTAGAAAAAAGGCAGAGAACGAACAGGTCCGATGACAGAAAGCTGAGGTACTCTTTTCTTTTTTTAAGATTTATTTTATTGTTTTTGACAGAGACAGAGAGAAGGTAAAGGGCCCAGAGCAGTCTCCATAGTTGTATGTCATCAGTTTTCAACATGCTTTCGTTCCACACAGGTGGGTGGGGGCGGCGCAGGGCAGGAACTGGGCTGGGGGCCTCCCACATTAGAGGCACACCCCTTCAAGCCAGGGGCTGAACAGGGAAGTGAGAGCCAGATTAGGGGGCCTCTTGCGTGGGAAGCACACCCCAGTTCAGCATGTGGGTCCACACAAGCTGGGGCCAGGATTCAATCCTCGGTCCCCAGGGCTTCAAATTGAGATCTTAACTCAGTGAGCCATCCCAGCTTCCCCAGCTGAGGTACTCTTGACCTATGGAGAATGTGGCAAGGCCATCTGCAGAACACAGGTATCAGTAGGAGGTTAGAAAAGTGAAGTAGCCACTATGAAGCACAGATACCGCCTAAGGAAAAGCGGAAACTGCTGGGCAGCACTGAGAGTCAGGATGAGGTTGCAGATTAGGAAGTTAATGTGACCCTTAACTCTATAATCATGTGACTTTCTCCAGCTATGCTTAGCAGTGTGGATATAGGCTCCAAGTGGACAGGAAAGCCAACTATATACAAGGAGCTGAGAAGAGTTCGGCTTATATATGCTAAACAGTGAAGGGGACTGATGAAAAACTGCTGATGGGTTCAATGAGGTAGAAGGTAACAGAATGAGAGTATAGAAAGCCCCTAGTGGAAAAAACAGAAAGCATTAGGAAAAGGTACAAGGAAAACCAATGGTTATGAGAAGTGAAACACTATTTCCATCCTCTTGGATACCCACAAAATATAAGCCCCTGGAACAATCTGTATGTCTCCCACCTTATCCTCCACTTGGGTATTATTCTCCTTTGCCACAGCCACTCAGTACTCACCTTCCTACAACATTTCCACTGCCCTCTGGAATGCCAGCTCCATGAAAAACTGCACTGAACTTTTTTTCACCTCCTTATGGAAACCTAACTCTCCTAAAAATGCCACCTCCTCCTATACCTCAACAAATGACCACCCATCCTCCATCCTCAAATAGCAATACCAGCAGCCCACATCTTTCAGGATGTTTCCCTTTCATTGCCATGTACTGACTCCAGGATACTTTCACTCACTCATGAAACATTACTGGCACCTGGCTTAGTGTCTGTCTGGCTCTCTCTATTTTGGCCATAAAATTTGTAATTCAACCCTGCTGAAATTTAGTAGTGTTACAGAACTTGTATCATGTTCTAAAATTGATCACTTAAAATCAGGGCCTGCTCTTGCAGCCAATTTTCTTTATTACTTAATCTAAATATCAGTACAAGATAGGGATAAGATTACATGATAGGGGGCTAAAAACTCATCTCCTAGTGAATGTTAATTCTAGGCTAATGGTGTGAGAATTTTACCACATTTCCTGTAAGAGCCATTAGATAAAAGGTGCCACTCAGAGCCCCCGGCCCAGTTTCTGCCCTGCGCAGCCCCGCGCCCACCTGTGGAGTGAAACTATATGGAAAACTAATGCTGTCAACTATGGAGACTGCTCTGGGCCCTCCCCCTTCTCTCTGTCTGTCAAAAACCAATAAACTAAATCTTAAAAAAAAAAGAAAATGCGCCACTCAGATAACGTCAGCTAGGACCCACATCAATTCTGTGGGGTGTCATGCTCTTTGAGACACCAAAGCATTCTCCAATAGCCAGGAATGCAACACCCCTTATATCTATTTCAGAGCCAGGCAATTAGTCCTTTTCTCTCAATGTAAGCCTCTTTAGCATGTCACACATTCCTCTGGGAGCACCTGTGCAGAGCCTGACTGACATTCTCTGGCCTTTGGGCCATTCCTCACTGCCTCCCCACCCCATGACCTCAGAGGAATCCAATGGCAAAGCACTGCCTAAAGAAAATACAAAAGTGAGGCCAAATATGCTATGAGGTTCTTCAAATACTGTCAGTGGTTTTAACTATTCCTGTTCTAGGACAAGAATAAACCCTGTAGGAAAAGTGTAAATACCACAATTACCATATATTAAACTGAAAATAAATCAGAGGGCTTATATTTAGCTATGTGGCAGCTGGCTATCAGTGTAGGTCTTTGCCTATGTAGCTCGTTGGGAAGATAATTTCACTCTATGAGAAAATTCTAAATTTTTGTCCTTTCACCACAGACCTTTTCAATACCTAAGTCAGAAATAAGCATAGAAAAAGTAATAACTAAATAGCGGAAGAGGAGGAAGTCAGAAATCTGAAATGTATAGTCCATATGAAGCTAGTAAACAAGAACCTGACCAAACTTAACTCCTTCAGAAGACTGATATATTGGCTTTAAACTGCTAATAACAGAAACATGAACATTCTGGTATGCTTATAAAAAGCCTAAGAACTGGAAACCCAAGATTTATTTCTCTGCACTACAACAAAGCTTGTGTAATAGACAAATCAAGATTACCATCCCTATTTTAAGAATGGGAAAAATTTCATAGCCTACCTTCTTGACAAGAAGGTTGATGGAAAAAAATGAGATCATTTGTTTAAAACTTTTAATTTCCCAGAGGGGAAAAAACCTCTAAATAAATTTAGTTTACCACAATTATAAGCCTTCCACACCAGCGAACTACACACTTCCACTTCTCTTCATCTACATTTACAGTGAGCTATTACTAGCAATAAATAAAAATTAAGCCATTTTCAGATATATAGGCACAGCTTCCTAAACATGTCCAATCCAAGAGTTATCTGGAAGTGATTATTAAAAACAGATCCCCAGACTCTATTTCAGATCTACCTACAAAACCTTTAGGGAGAAACCTAGGAATCTGAACTTTTATAAGCATCTCAGGTAATTTCTCTGCTGAGGCAAAGTTTCAGAAATACTGTAACAAAAGCAACTCATTCCAGAGCAGGACAGTAAATTAGAAATCCACTGACTGGGTCCATTAATTACTTCCTTATTCTGTCTATTTCAGCATAAATGTATTAACATAATGATTAGCATTCCTGAGGGCCTACTATGTGCTATATCCTGTAATAATCACATTATACAAGGGGTGGACCCCAAAAAAGGAATTTATTTATAAAAAATTATGTATTTATTCTAACATGTTTAAACTTCACTCACCTTCAAAGTACACTCCGTTTGATGCAATATACCTATTGAGATGCTTTTTCTACTGTTCAAAACAGTTTATGAACTTGTCAACTTTGACGCCTTTGAGTGCTTCTGTTGTTTTTTGTTTCACCTCTTACATATCAGCAAAACATTTCCCTTTGAGGACTTTTTTCATCAGGGGAAAAAGAAAGTCACTCAGGGAGACACTGGGTCAATAGCAAGGGTGGGGCATGGGAGTCACACCATTTTTTATCAAAAACTGCTGAACACTCAGCACAATATGGGCAGGTGTGTTGTCATGGTTGAAGAACCCGTCAATCTATTTGCTATAATTCTGGACACTTTTTCCGCACACAGCATCTCACACTGTTGCAGATGGGTTCCCAGAATACTCAGTGGAGGAAGCCTATACTACAAGGAGCCTGCCCTTCAGAAGATAATTCCGGTTTTTTGGATCCCCCTCTAGCATGTTATTTCATTTAATAATAACAATAACCTCTTGGGGTGGATACTAGTTTTATTCCAGTTTTGTAAATAGGGAAAATAGAAGCTTTATATAATAGAAGCTTTATATAATTTACCTGAGGTCATACTGTTTGTAAGTGGCTGGTTCAAAACCAGGCCATTCGCTGCCACCTACTATTCTGGTTCAATGCTAGCCTCAAGTAAGAAAAAGCAAACACAGCAGAGTTGAAATGGAAAGTTCAGGTATTTTGTTGGCCAAGGGCTTTCCTAATTTCAACTCTGCCTTGGTTAAAACTAAACAGTAAAAACTATTTTGCGTGGAAGAACATGATCTAATTGTTTAGTAAAAGAGGCAAGCTATTCTATCTCCAATGATTCTTACATGATTCTAAATGAAGTAGGGCTATAGACCTGGCATGAGAGGCTGCTACTGATTACTCCTGAATAGTCTGTTTATGACTGGGTTTTTATTTTATTGGGAGGGAGAAAAGGTCTTAAGACTAACCATTAGAATGTTTATCTAAAATTCAAACCACAAGAATAACCTTCCAATTGATAGATTAGTAGTTCAAATCTCAAACCTATAAACTGGCCATTGAGGATAAAATTTTTTTAAACATTTTGATGCAACACTGTTTAAGTATATTCAAATTTGCAAAATGAGTTCCCACTGTGATATTTACAGTAAGACTAGAGTGTATTAAATTTTATTATTCATGTATCTGCACTACGAGATTTAGAAGAAGAAAAAAAAGCCTTTGAATGAACCAATAATTGACTTCATAAAAATATGTCATGGGGATCTGTTAAACAGTGATGACCACATTCTATGATATACAAAAATCTACACATAATTTATGGCCCAATACATACATATATTCTCTCTTTATTATATCCTAGAGAAATTATCACACACATACCAAGAGTCACATGTAAGAAATGTTAATGGCAGCATCATTTGAAACAGCAACTTAAATATCCAATAAAAGAATGGGTAAGTCAATGGTGATATATTCATATCGTGGAATACCAAATAGCAATGAAAAATGAATGAACTAGAGCCGCACTTATTAAAAAGAACAAAACTCAAAAAACGGTGAACTAAAAAAACAAGTCTTAAATGATTGCCTTCAATGTGATATCAATCAGTATTAAAACATGCTTGTTTACAAATATGTAACAAATGTAAGTTTAAAAAAAGAAAGAAATACATAGCAATACTAACATGAACTACCAAATTAAGAACAGCTTCGGAGTGGAAAGGAGAAAAGAAAGGGGAGCAAAGTTGAAGCCATGGCTATTTCTCTCCTCACACATTTTTGCCATGTTTTATTTCTTAAGAATGGTGGTAGGGGAAACCGGGATGGCTCAGTGGGTTGAGCGCTCGCTTTGCAGCGCCGGGGACCGGGGATCGAGTCCCAGGCCCGGCCCGTGCGAAACCATGTGCTGGACTGGGAGCTCCCCCAGTTCAGTTCTCTCTCTGTCTCTGTATCTCTCTCTCAATCTGTCAAAAATAAATAAATAAATAAATAAATATTAAAAAACAAAAAAAGAAATCTTAAAAAAAAAAACAATGGTGGTAGGTGCCTGAGTGATAAATTCTTTATAACTCTGTGTGACTGAAATTGAAAAAGACAATCAAATATAAAATTAAACACACAAAGGCTAGTGACGTGTTAATCAACCTAACCATTATTTGAATCTGAAAATGTAATGCCCATTGCTGGTGACCTTAATGATAAAGATCCCAAACTTGGGAAAGCTGGGATGGCTCAGAGGATTAAGCGCTCGCTTTGAAGCCCAGGGGACCGAGGATTGAATCTCGGCCCCGGCCCCTGCGGACCCACATGCTGAACTGGGGTGTGTCCCCAGTTCAGTTCTTTTTTTTAAAAATATATTTGTATTTGTTTATTTATTTTTGACAGGGAGAGAGAGAGATACAGAGACAGAGAGAGAACTAAACTGGGGGAGCTCCCAGTTCAGCATATGGTTCCGCACGGGCCGGGGCCGGTATTCAATCCCTGGTCCCCAGCTCTGCAAAGTGAGCGCTTAACCCACTGAGCCATCCCGGCTTCCCCCCCAGTTCAGTTCTTGCCGGGACCTATGTGGGAGGCTCCTGGCCCAGTTCCTGCCCTGCGAAGCCCTGTGCCCACCTATGGAGTGAAACTATATGGAAAACTAATGCTGTCAACTATGGAGACTGCTCTGGGCCCTCCCCCTTCTCTCTGTCTCTCTCTGTCTCTGTTTCTCTCTGTCAAAAATCAATAAAATAAATCTTTAAAAAAAAAACCAAAGATCCCAAACTTGGTAGTATTAGGTTGAATTATATGAGATCGCTGGATTTGTTGTACATCAAAAAGTCAGATATGGGGAAACTGGGATGGCTCAGTGGGTTAAGCGCTCACTTTGCAGTGCTGGGGGGACTGAGGATCGAATCCCGGCCCTGGCCCTTGCGGACCCATGTGCTGAACTGGGGAGTGCCTCCAGTTCAGTTCTCTCTCTGTCTCTGTACCTCTCTCTCTCTCTGTCAAAAACAATAAAAATTAAAAAAAATTAAAAAAAAGTCAGATACCGTATTTTCCGGCGTATAAGACAACCGGGTGTATAAGACGACCCCCTAATTTTACAGTTAAAACATAGGTTTAGGCCTATATTCGCTGTATAAGACTACCCCCCACTTCCAAGGCTGTAGTCTTATATAGCGAATATAGGCCTAAACCTATGTTTTAACTGTAAAATTAGGGGGTCGTCTTATACGCCGGAAAATACGGTATTAATAATTCCATATGGCTCAAACTAATATTAAAATTCTATTATAAATAGCAAAACTAAAGGTAACTGTTCGTGTTTTTCTCAAGAATTTACTATGGGGGAAGCCGGGATGGCTCAGTACGGGTTAAGCGCTTGTTTTGCAGCCCCGGGGTCTGAGGATCAAGTTCTGGTCCGGCCTGTGCGGACCTATATGCTGAACTGAAGTGTGCTTCCCATGTGGGAGGAACCCAGTTTGGCCCTCACCTCATTGGGGAATGCCTCCCATGCAGGAAGCTCCCGGTCTGGTTCCTGCCCTATGCAGCCTCCACACACCTATGTAGAGCAAACCATGTCAAAAATTGGTGACATACAACTATGGAGACTGCTCTGGCCCACCCCACCCCCCTTCCCTCTGTCTCTGATTCTCTCTCTCTGTCATAAACAATAAAATGGATCTTTTAAAAAAAAAGAGAAATTTGTTATGAAGTGGTCTACATTTAATGGCAAGACTAAGGCAAAAGGGAAATAAAACTGAAGTAAAATGGATCACTTACTTGTCAATGGATGAAAAATAAACTACCCAATATACAGCACACATTATAAAAATTACACATATTGCACCAAATGTGGTCAAACTACTCTCTTTAGATATAAAGTATTATTACTTAACATTTTAGGTATTTATACATAATAATAAATCCTTAAAAGTCCCTTATTGGGCAAAGCAAGTATTTATACATTTAAAAACTGGAGTTCAGAGAAGAAACAGCTCATTCAAGGTCAAAAATTAGCAGTCAAAAAAATAGTTAAAATCAGGTCCTGCTCCAAATCAGCCACAATAAATTAATTAAAAGTTCAACAAATAAGAGATTTTTATTTACATCCATCAAAATTTATGAAGGAACAAATTAAAGGCAATGATCTGTGGAGTTGTTTTATTTCCTAACAATTTCAATATAAAATGTTCTAAACTATAACCCATTCTTATTTTTATAATACAAAACTCATTTTTCATAAATATATTTTAGGTAGCGATTACGCTACCAGACTCATAGTCAATGCAATTTATAATTTAATTAGGAAACTGTCATCTTTCCATAAACACTACTACATGCAGTCTCTCAATCACCTCCCCTCTTTTCTTAAACTTAAGTACTAGTACTTTTAGGAAAAGGTTTAAATTATAAAGAGTGTTGAAGAGTTTTGAGAAATATACTGAAGGAAATTTGGATGTGATGTGCAAGGTTTTCACAGGTAATAGCAATGGGGTTTTTAGTGAATAAGTATCACTCTTAAGAATTATCACAGAACCAATATAAGAAATTTTCATTTTCCTAAGATAACAGGCAAAAATGGAAAGAAAAGGGTTAGAAAAGACAAATATGAGAACTATGGTAGAGGAAGTAACAGTGATACTGCACACTGAGAGGTGTAAGAAAGTGCAGCACTGCATAGGAACAGCCCCACAGGACAAGTTTAAACAGTCCCCTCCCCATGCTGCAAGGCTGCCGTGCAGATAAGTGAGGTAAACCACTGAGAAGTGGGGATGGGATGGGGAAAAGAGAGGAGTATCAGGTATTCTGGGGAGCTTTTACATGTTAGGCATTTTTAACCAAGAAATATGCCTACTGAAATCTACCTATGCCTACAATTAATGTCTTATGTACTGTCACTTTTGCTTCCTTCAGACTAGGAAAGATGAATGACACGTTACCCAAATCTCCTTTTCAGTTAGTTATAATGGCACCCTGGACAGTCACAATCATCTAGTGCCAGATGCCTCTGGTTAGCCTGCTCTCTTCAGCAGTACCCAGTATAAGCAACACAGCTGCAAGGATACATGCACATTACACTGTCAGAGAAGGGGAAGGGGAGGGAGACCAACCTGCCTCCGCATTCAGTTCCTCTAGAAGCCCGCTGGTCCTCCAGGTAGCTCCTGTGTCCTGGCCGCCTACAGAATTACTGTGCTCTTGAACTACTGCAGCCGCCAATAAAGTGTCCACATTTACCACTTCTGGGTCAGAGCTGGTGTCAGACATATCATAATGAGCTACAACTGGAGGTCCATCTAGGGAGGAAAGAAAATGTATACTTGTATCTAACTTGTGGGGTGAAAAGTACTTCTGAAACTAAGAGCCCTCTAACTGGCCGTTGCCTTTATCTTATTATTCTAGCTGATCAGAAAAACTGTACTTTATGCATCTAGTATTTTGTACACAATGTCAATGTGGAAAAGATAACCCGAGCTTACAAAGATGAAGGACACATTTGGGAAGGAGGAAAAGGAGTGTCATTATGAAGAACAGAAGACAAGACTATATACTGAACAATGTTACACTGAATCGACATCATACTCATAAAGAGCAAAAGATTAAGAAAAAGGGGAAGACTCCACAGAGAAAGTGAAAATGATTTTTAAAGGAAAAAAGATGCAAATTATTAAAACTCAATTTATATTTAAGAGAATGACTCTAGTTCTTCCTTAGTAGCTAATACTAAAACTCCCCAGTAAATGCAAAAAAAATCAAATACGTATTTTCCTACTTTCTAAACAAACAAGGTTAATGTTAAGAGCTCTATCTTGACTGACTTTATTTCCAGTAAAGCCCTTTTATAATATCAGAAATGTTATGCATTTTACAACATTCTACAAAAGGGCAATACTCACAAAATCCATCTTTAGGATTTTGCTTTGGATGTCTTGTGAGGGATATTTATATTTTCTTTTCCCTGAGAAAGACAACCATCTCAAACTCCAAGGAAATGATACACCATCTTACGGGTTATTTTAGAGGAAGCGATTAAAGTTCTTACTGGAAAAAGTGGAAAAAGAAGAGATTTCCCTCTGTCTCCAAACCACCCTAACTAGCTGAAAAAAAGCAGCTGAGTTCCAAAGTAATTACACTGTAGCAATTCATGCTAACATAACTCAATATTCATGCTTGTAAAACAGATACATGCTTTAAAATACTAATCTTTTTCTAATATAACAGCAAAAAAGGGAAAAAAAGTTTTCACTCAAGTATGAAACACCCTTACTACTACCACCAATTTAGAAGAAAGCAGAAATAAAGGAATGCCATTTGTCACCCCTCAGCACCACTTAAGAAGTGGCAAATCATGTTTCCATGAAGATTTTTTAATATTATCCAACAAATTAACATTAAACACACCTATTATATGAAACTCTTGACTATGAATACATATGCCAATGAATCTTTAAAATAGAACACAATGAAAGATTGTTTTAATACAAACATCCATTGTGTAAATTGTCATTGAACAAAAAACATAGAACATACTTGGGTATTTGTCCATTAAAACTTAATTCCCAAACCAGAGGTTTATGTACCAACATTTTTAAAACAAAAATGATCAAACAAAAAAGCAAATGAGTTAAGTGCCAGTGTATAAAGAACAAACATGTCACAATATGA
This sequence comes from Craseonycteris thonglongyai, assembly GCA_004027555.1. Lineage (NCBI taxonomy): Eukaryota > Metazoa > Chordata > Mammalia > Chiroptera > Craseonycteridae > Craseonycteris > Craseonycteris thonglongyai. Next base: position 24,876 of record PVKE010000389.1, read on the forward strand.
AATTCTGACGATCATGACAATTTCAGATGACTACTAAAAAATAATTTCTAATTCCCCCAAAAGGGTAAATCAAGTTCATAAAATTCAACAGTGTGTCCTTGGTATCAGTTGGTAATGGATTTTAATCCAAATACCAAAAAATTGGTTCATGTTTGAGGTTTTTCTTTTCTAAAAAAAGAAAAGAAAGCTGTATCATTTCTGGAGTTCTCGTCAGACTTCAAAATGATTTTTATGAAAAAAAGGTACTATGTGATGTCCAAATACTTGGGTGCAGAAGATATGAAGGTCAAGTACAATATTGACTATTTGACCAAATGTTCTATTTTTAAAAGTGCTTTATTTTTTAAAGTGTTTTTGTGTTTATAAAAAATTAGTGATTTATTTTAAAATTGGTATCACTAATACCATTCACAGCTACTTGCTCCACATACATCGCCTACCACAACCATCAAATTGAGGCAACAGGTCAATAGTCAAGTCAAAATTGTACCACTCCTACATGTATAATCATGCAAAAAAGTATTAAGTGTATGTGTACATGCAGAGTGTTATCACCTACCCATAGAAATAACTTGTCTGAAAGTCTTCATCAGTAGGAAATACAAGCATAAACTTGTTATCTGGCTTCATTCTTGCATCTTCCATATTTCCAAACAGCACACCTTATAGCTTAGCTTAAATTTTATATTCATCATAAACAAAGACAGTAATATTTTCATATTTTAATTATAGCTAAAAGAAATTATTGTCACTGTCATTTTTCATTTCCAATAAATTCAAGTCAATACTATACAAACTTCAATAAAGTAAAAGAATAGTTGCATTTCCAAGAAACCACAATGAAGAATCTTGAGTTCCAAGATCACCTTACATTTATCATTAGCAAAGCAAGATGACATAAGATGTGCTTTATGCACTTGGCATCAGGGCTTGGACTATGAACTACTAGATGAATATTAGCTAACTGATGGTAACAATCTGTAACATTCTTTTAAAATGTGGCTCTTGCTGCATAGCAGAATTAAGAGATACGTAAGTGATATTATTGGTCTTTCATAAGAAATATCTATCAAAGGGGGTTAAAAATCAAACCACTGAGGCGGAGCTAGGAAAACTCAGCACATTAGTAATAGAATGACTGTCAATTCATTACAGGATAAAATAAACATGGAAGATACTGCCCTTCTTTACTTATTCCTCTATATTATTAAACAACTGCACTGCTACTAAGATTATTTTGACTTTCAAAAACATTCAAATAATCACTTCAAGTAAAGTTATACATGGAAACATTTCCAATCCCCAATTTTGGTCATTAATGTAAGCACAGTCCATGTTAACAATATTTAAGATTATCCAAACTTCACATTCTCCTATGATCACTGTTTCAATCTTAAAAGAAAAATTTATAATAATAAACTCATTAGTTTTTCTACAATCATTACAATTATCACTCCATAAAGGTAAATTTAACACAATTTGTTAATAACTATTTGGTCTGTTGTTAATCCAAGTGCTATTTCTCCTTCAGATTGGAATATTTTGAAATTCTGATGCTTGTTACAATTACAAAGGCAAGAAAATTCAAAGATCAAGCAACCCACAGGCTTTTTTATGTTTTATTTATTTTTGACAGAGCGAGATAGAGAGATACAGAGACAGAGAGAGAACTGAACTGGGGGAGCTCCCAGTTCAGCATATGGTTCCGCACGGGCTGGGGCAGGGATTCGATCCCGGGTCCCCGGCACTGCAAAGTGAGCGCTTAACCCACTGAGCCATCCCGGCTTCCCCTTTTTTTTTCTTTTTAATGTAAGAACATCAACTCATCCATTTTCTGCTAGAAATAGGTTTGTACCCTCTCTGTGACCTCTTAGCCTATAATAGGTTCTAACTTTTCAAATTCCAAAATGTAGATGTATTGTGTTATCACACATTCCCGACAATGAGGTTTACCTTTGTAGGGTCTCAAACCTTCCATATTATTGTCATCAAATGTTTAATTTTATGAATTAGTCTTCTTTCAGTCAAATGTTTTCTATAGAAATTTCATGAAAACCATTTGAGTCACAAAAACAAAACACAAAACAAAACCTAACACCCTTTTACTACATTTAACCCTGACAAAACCTTCCTTTCAAATTTGACAATCAAAAGCACAGAATTTTGAAACTATACCAGGTAATTACAAAATTTATCACTCATTTTACAGAAGAGAACCTTGAGTCCTTGTTAGGCACAAACAGAATGTTAATTACAGTTATTCTCCTTGTCAAGGGAATGAAGAATATACAGGATGAGACTTGGAGGAGCATAGGAGGTTCACATAGATTTTTGTCAGCAAACACATAGGTTAAAATCCTGCCTACTACTTCTTAGCTATATGACTCAGTTTCTTCACAGGGTTATGGTGAGGATTAAAGACATAATACAGAACACAGCAGGAGTTCAAATACTGGCCTATTGCCCCACCTTTCCATTATAATTAACACCTTCCCTACCTCATTATTTGTTTGCTTACTTTTAGATGTAAACTCTTGATGTTCCATGGCATGGAGGAAAGCTTTGAGAATACATCACAGCCTGGGCTGGTGCCTTATATGGGTCATAGATTCACACAACTTAAATTAATGCTTTGCTAGAATTATTCAAATCATCACAGATGTGGCTTTCGTGTTTTTATGTTTGTTTGAAGTGAAATGTCAGCTTGGATGTATTCATATAGAAATGTTTCAAAGCAAAACGGAGATAATTTTGGACTATCTCATATTCACCATCACCCTTGCCCACAGAGCCCTTCTACTAACACAAATGTTGTCAGTGTCCCAGTATAAAGTCTAATTAATTAGATCTAGGAAACAGGGATTCTTCTTGTATCCCTGAGATACCTAGAAACATCACTCCTCCTTTCTTTATTGCTGTCTTAGGCCCAAAGAAAAGTGGGGCCATGAACCAATACATGATTTGCCCCTTTGATTCCCATTTCTCTAGTTACAGTGATATATAATAAAGTTCAGAGAAAACTCCTTCTCTCCTTGCTACTACAATCAATATCCAAAACCCCTCATTAGGACAGAAACACTATCTTGTTGCTGCCAAAGGACCCCATGTAGACTCTGTCACTCAAGTCATTAAAGGTCCAGTACCATCAACATTAAGGGGGAAGGGGTGGAAGTCACACTCAACCTCAACCCAAAGAGTAATCAAAAAAAGTTACACCTGAAAGAAGAGTTCTTAGCACTTACCTAGCCAAAGTATCTAAAAAGGCAGGCTGTGCGTGAAGACCAGGTGAGAGGAATAGGTGTGGTTAAATAGGCTGTGAAATTAAGGGAAAAGGGCAACCTCAAGAGCTGCAGGAGAGAATTTCAATTTTGGAACCTATCCAAGAAAAACCACTTTTCACTACACACCTAAATATTTACTAAGATGACAATTTATATTTGCAAATAAGAAAAAATACAAGTTTATGCTGTAGTTTTATTACTATCAATAAACAATAAAAATATATACACAACAATTTGCAAAAACAGAAAGTGGTCATTTTCAAAGTATCTCTAAAATGATTAATTACATCAAACAGAGAAGACAAAAATCTATATAGAAAAGTGCCAGGATGGCTCAGCGGGTTAAGCGCTCACTTTGCAGCCCAGGGTTCGAGGATTGAATCTCAGCTCCAGCACATGGGATTGCATACTGGCCCGGGTCCCTGTGTACCCATATGCTGAACGAGTATGGCCCCCAGTTTGGTTCTCGCCGGGTGAGCTTTCCATGTGAGAGGCCCCCAGCTTGGCCTCCAGCTTGCGGGGGTGTGCCTCCCATGCCCACTTCCCCAGCAGGTTCCTGCCCTACGCCGCCCCCGCCCACCTGTGTGGAATGAAACCATGTAGAAAGCTGATGACATACAACTATGGAGAATGTTCTGGGCCCTCCCCTTCTGTCTCTGTCTCTCTCTCTGTCAAAAACAATAAATCTTTAAAAACAAAAAAGTGCCATACCTAGAAAAACAGCTTTAATTACCAAAAACTGAACTGTGTATATTTTCTTAAGAATATTATAAAGCTATTTTTAGCAAAAAGAAATTGTCTGATCAGGCTAAATGAAAATAAAACAATATGCACTGAAATTATGTTTAGCAGTTGTCATTTTAAAAATAAAACAATGTAGATTTTGTACTTTTTCCATCATATTCATCTCAGTTACTAAAAAAGTAGGCATTGTGACAATTCCAAGTTGGAAATAAAGTTTTAAGAATTTCAGCTGCCCTTATATCATATTGGGAAATGACAAGTCATTTTGTCCACCCAGAAAAGTCACCTATGATAGTGATGAAGAATTAATTTTGAAAGGATCAAAGAAGAGGTATAAGCAAATATTTAAGATTATTAGAGTAATTAAAAAAGTTGACCCCAAGAGATAAAAACAATTTAATTTTAACCCTTCATCACTAACTACATAGTTGGGAAAATTGAATCAAACAGTTAACTCAAAACAGATGACTCACATAATTTATCTGGATATTGAAGAGAATTTATAAATGCAGAAAACAGGGCATTGGAAGAGGTCACAATCTTTCAATTTATCTTTCTATTATTTCAGAGGCAGATCCATGACCTACTACTTTGAGGATTCAGATCTACAGAGAGCAACACAAAAACCCTGCACTACACCATGCTAAAGAGTCATCCATTCTAGCTTTTTGATTACTCCTCAAAGTAGTCTAAATTTTGTTATTTTCAAAATATTCCTGTTTTTAATAGGATAATTTAGTAGGACATTTAAAGGAAAAGAATCTTGACCTTTTATGGCTAACACTGGTATTCTGTTATTTACCTTTTCAATATACCAGTTTCAAACAAAACAGAAAATTATCCCCCAAACATGCAAATTCTATTATTAGTTATTAACTACAAACTAATACTACTGAGTTCATTATGGAAAGCAGGTTTCTTGACCCAGGAGCAGCTAATGTGAATGAATTGCTAGAAAATCACTAATATAACACTGTCCTAAACAGAGTAACAAGAAACATTTCCTTTTTAAATTTTTTATTTATCTAGGTTAGTTGTTACACTTCAAATGCAGTTAGATAAAAGATATAAAGAAAATGCAATAAAATAAAAATCACAGTAATTTGATTTCTTCCTGAATCCTAGTTATAATATAAATAAGGCTCTGTGACCAAATAGACTTCCTTGTAAATTATTCCTTCATTCTTTAGAATATCTTTTATGCTGTGGTAATTTAATATATTATGAAAAGATCAACTCAATATTAGTAAACTAAATTTGGTTTCAACCCCCACTAACATTTATAAACTTCAGAGGAATTAAAAATATAAATAAAAAAAAATTATGGGGAAGCCGGGATGGCTCAGTGGGTTAAGCGCTCACTTTTCAGCCCTGGGGACCGAGGATTGAATCCCGGCCCCGGCCTGTGTGGACCCATATGCTGAACTGGGGAGTGCCCCCAGTTCAGTTCTCACCAGGGAGAGACCCCGGCCCAGTTCCTGCCCTGTGCAGCCCCGCCCACCTGTGGAATGAAACTATGTGGAAAAACCAATGATGTGCAACTATGGACTGTTCTGGGCCCTCCCCCTTCTCTCTGTCTCTGTCTCTCTATCTCTCTGTCAAAAACAATAAAAATAAATCTTAAAAAAAAAAAATTTAAAGAGTACACACAGAAAATATGGGTTAAGCGCTCGCTTTGCAGCCCCAGGGACCGAGGATCGATTCCCAGCCCCGGCCCGTGCGGACCCATATGCTGAACTGGGGAGTTCCCCCAGTTCAGTTCTCTCTCTGTCTCTGTATCTCTCTCTGTCAAAAAATTAATAAAATAAAAAATTAAAAGAAAATAATAAAAAAAGAAAAAGGTATTATATACAGAGACTCAAAAGTTACTCATGATAGTTTACAACTCATACACAAACAACTGTTCTAGACACATTTAAAATACGGTACAAGTTTCTCTAATGCTGTCAACTATGGAGACTGCTCTGGGCCCTCCCCCCTTCTCTCTGTCTCTCTCTCTCTGTCAAAAACAATAAAAATAAATCTTTACAATACAAGTTTCTTATCTATGCAATGACTGAGGGCATATATACCATTTCTGAAGAATTTTGAGAACAATTTTTATATAACAATTTAATAATATACTGATTTTAATAAATTTGCTGAAATAGATACTGTGTTTTCTGCCATGTGCCAGTCCACAAAATCTTTTTCATTGTGTCCTCACTGTACCATTTAAATAAAACAAACAGGAGAGAGGGCAATCAGTATAAGCCAAACAAAATCAAATAGGTACAACTGTTTAAAAGGTCACTTTCTGTAAGATAACTTGCCTATAATTTGTTATTCTAAACAAATGATCATAGCACAAAGACTGCATGCCATCTTTCCGATAACTTTCATGTAAATGTACCTTTAGACAAATTCAGCTGGTATTAAAAGTGGAAATTATTTAGTAATATCAATTTGGGGTACTCTGCTCAAAAGCATTCACTATATCACTTCTTTCATTAATAAATTTAAATTATTTCATTTCTAATATTCTGGCTTGCATACAAATTATAAGTAAGAAATCTATGTAACTTGAGATATACCTAAATTCAGAAACACTTGCTGTTAAATCTACATACCAGAGGAAGCCGGGATGGCTCAGTGGGTTAAGCGCTCACTTTGCAGTGCCAGGGACTGAGGGTTGAATCCCGGCCCCGGCCCTTGCAGCCCCATGTGCTGAACTGGGGAGTGCCCCCAGTTCAGTTCTCTCTCTGTCTCTGTATCTCTCTCTCTCTCTCTCTCTCTCTCTCTCTCTCTCTCTCTCTGTCAAAAACAATTAAAAAAAAAATCTACATACCAGCAGGGAATCACAAAAGCAATGAAGCAAAATAATTCTTATACGGTATATTCTTTTACTCAGTCTGCTACTGAAGCAAACAAGGTCCAAAACCTTTCACCAACAACTAAAAACTAAATAAATAAAATGACTCTTTCCTTCAATTTAATCACCCTAACTAGGTTTATCTGTTGGCAACATTTTTTTCTTACATATATTTAGGAAGCAATAAATGAACATTATATGAATGACCTGAATCCAGTTAAATCCTTGCAAAACTACTGCATAGTTAACTGTCCAGCAACCTGTCACCTTATATTAATGAAAATACAGATCAAAGAATTCTGAATGTACACACACACACACACACACACACACACACAAAACCTTGAAACCAGGCTCATTCCTCTGAATTGGTAACAAGAAACAGGCTTTTCTCTTGAAGATCCAAAATGGGAACATACACACACTCTTCAGGCAAAATATTAAATCTTAAGATTTTAATTTCACTGTGTTGTGTTCTAAATTAAAATTTTATTTGGGGTTTTATTACACTTAATTTTAATAATGCATACAAATATGCATCAATATAATTAAAAGTTACTATCATCTAATAAGTGGCTCAAATAATCAGATCAGTTGAATCTAGAACACTGAATTAGCACAAACTTGGCAGAAAGCAATCTACAGACAGATTATCAGAAAACACATTTACCTTTAGTGAGGGAATGATGTCTTCTTTTAAATACCAACAACTCAATTCTATATGCACATGTTAGAGAAATGAAATAATTCAGATACAGGATCTTATTAAATAAATAGCATTTCAACTATGTCTTGATTAATGCTATAGGTTGAAAGAAATTTCTTTCCACATTAACACTTTACAGACTACAAGAGTCCAAACAGGATGCATTGCTTATCCTTCTTAAAATTCAAGGAAAATTAAGGGAATTCAAGGAAAATTAAGGGAAGACTACAAGGCACTTCTAAAACATTTATCTACATAAAAATACCACCATACAATATAAAAAGTAATTCTCACTTCTTAGTATTAGTACTTACAGATTTTGCCCTTGTGAAAGAATTCAATAATCCAAAACAATTAAAACAAACAAACAAACCAGTATTAAAACTATTTCACATATTTGATGCTTCCTTACATGTCCACAATATAAAAACAAATTTGGGGAAAAAAATTTTTAAATTATGCAATCTGGAAAAGGTGTAATCCTTTTAAAGCACAACTCATAAAAACAATTTTTCAAAATACTCCTGATGACAAGCAACACATTTTCAAGGCCCTGTGAAAAACTGAAAATCAGGATAAATTTTGTGTATGTTTCTGCTACAAAACTATTCTTAATGTTAAACTCTCCAAACCACAAAATAACAAATTTTACTTTAAAATAAATTTTAATGTTTTGGTATATAGTCTATAAATTAAATCAAAGTATTCTGGTGTAGTTTTTTTTTTTTTTTAACCAAAACTCCTTCTTTCACAAAATCTTTATCCAAAATTATGTAGGATTCCCAAAATGATCAGTTTTTCACACCTTCTAAATATTTAACATATTATTATTTGAATATCAATCATTGAAACCTATGTTTGGAGATGCCAGGACAGCTCAAGCAGTTGAACACTTGCCTTGAGATCAGGGTTTGATTCCCAGCACCTGCCCATGCAAACCCCATAATCCCATACACTGAACTGCGGTGCAACTGGTACCCCCAACCGCCAAGATGGCTCATAGGCAAAGGTTCTCACCTCCCATGCAGGAGACCCCAGGTTTGGTTCCTGCCCCACGTGGCCCCCACATTCAGCTGTGTGTAATTAAACTATGTCACAACTAATGATGTACAACCATGGAGACTGTTCTGGGCCCTCCCCCATTCTCCAAATAATAAAATAAATCTTAAAAAAACAAACAAACCTATGTTTGAACCTTTGTGTACTGTTGCTGGAAATACAAACTGGTGCAACCACTACGGAAAACAACATGAATGTTCCTCAAAACATTAAAACAGAACTACCATATAATTTGTGATTCCACTCTAAAACAAAAACAAATGCCAAATAAAACCTAAAAAAAAACAACACAACAAAAACAAAAATCACAGATTGGTGATTGCCATTGATAGAAGGTAGAGAGTGTGGGGGCCTGGAAATTGAAGAATGTATGGGTAAAGGGAGTCAAAAGATACAGACTTCTAGTTATTAAATAAATAAGCCATGGGGATGTAAAACAGCATGGTGACTATAGTTAATGATACTGTATTATATATTTGAATGTTGCTAAGAGAATAAATCTTAAAAGTTCTCATCACAAAATAAAACTGCAACCATGTTTTGTGACATGTTAAATAGACTTATTGTGATCAATTTGCAATACTGTATATACAAATACTGAATCACTGTGTTGCACACCTGAAAATAATATGATGTTGTAATTATACCTCAGTAAAATAAAGTCTGATTAATTCTAGTACATTAAAATTTTTTATTTTCTGTAAAAGGTAAACAAAAACAAACAAAACTGCCAGAACTCTTAATTATCTAATAACAAAAACTAGAATATATCCAGTCACTACTAGGAATAATTTGTATGTATGTAATTCTTATAAGATAGATTAATATTTTCTATTTTAAAAATAAAAAGAGGGGGATGCCAGGATAGTTCAGCAGTTGAGCACTTGCCTCACAATCATGAGGTGCAGGGTTCAATTTCCGACCCCAGCCAGTGCAAGCCCCATATGCTGAATTGCGGTGCAACTGGTAACCACCTGGATAGCTCAGCAGCAGAGGTTCTCACCTCCCATGACGGGAGGCTCCCGATTTAGTTCCCATCCCATGTGGCCCCACATCCATCTGTGCGGAATGAAATTATGTCACAACTAATGATGTACAAACTATGGAGACTGCTTTGGGCCCTACCCTCTTCTCTCTCAAAAATAAATAAAAAGCATTTCAGAACATGCTCAATATATCAAATGTTAAATTCATGAACCAAACAAGAAACCTGTTAAGTGCTTGAAGCAGTTTATACGTGCATGGAAAAATAATCATATTAACATGCTATTATCGAATTAGAATTTTCATATGTCTAAAACTGCACGTCTAATAAAATCTGTGACCCTAGTAAAAAGTTAAAGACAGAGCAAACTTCCCTGAAAACATCTTAACTTCAAGTAAAGATTATAGAATTAGTTAAAATCTGGTCAATCATCCAAAATCAGTATGTTCTTCCTATTAATATGAAACTTAATTATTAAAAAATATGGGGAAGCCGGGATGGCTCAGTTGGTTAAGCGCTCACTTTGCAGCCCTGGGGACCTAGGATCAAATCCCAGCCCCGGCCTGTGCAGACCCATATGCTGAACTGGAGAGTGTCCCCAGTTCATTTCTCACTGGGGTGACACCCCAGCCCAGTTCCTGCCCTGTGTGGCCCCACGCCCACCTGTGGAATGAAACTATGTGGAAAAACCAATGATGTGCAACTATGAAGACTGTTCGGGGCCCTCCCCCTTCTCTCTGTCTCTGTATCTCTCTCTCTCTCTCTGTCAAAAGCAATAAAAATAAATCATTAAAAAATATTAGCTGGGGAAGCCAGGATGGCTCAGTGAGTTAAGTGCTCACATTGCAGTGCTGGGGACCAAGGATCGAATCCCGGCCCCGGCCCGTGCAGACCCATGTGCTGAACTGGGGAGTTCCCCCAGTTCAGTTCTCTCTCTGTCTCTGTCTCTGTCTCTCTCTCTCTCTCTGTCAAAAACAATAAAAAATCAATCAATCAATCAATCAATCAATCAATCAATCTTTAAAAAATATTAGCTGAAGTAGTTCACAACTGTTGCACTTTTATTTCAGAGAAAAATCTGCTGGTTATAATAAACTCTTACATATTTTATGGTGAAAACTCATACTAGCATTATGCAAGAGCTTAGCATATGTTAAGAAATTTATTATAAGCTGCATTGGTGTTCAAACCTTACCCCTATTTGTCAACTATTACATTCAGGAAATCTGAATAAAGAAAAAACTGTTTGTCTTTTTCATCAATTCATATATATATTCTTAAATGAGAACTGAGCTCACCTACAACCTTCCCTCCAAAGATAACTACCAATTCTCATACATCAAGTTCTAAATATAAAACATCAAATTACAAAGTTTTGGTTTTTTTTTTCATTCAAAACTAGAGAAGGAAAAAAATGAGCTCAGTCTATTACAATTAATTTACAAGTTGCACATATTTGGATATAGAACTGAATTTAAAAAGTGGTTAAGTTCTTCTGGGTATAATTACTGATAAATTATTAAAATAAAGGTCTTAATTGTTTATGCATAAAATTCCAAACATACCACCTATCCTTTATCTTAAAAAAGATTTTTTTCCAAAGTTGCAACTTCATTATATATTAAAATAATTAACATTTTTTATATTTAGAAATTGTTATAAATTTGAATGAAAAGACTAATACATTTTTATAAGTATATCCAGTAGAAAGCACAAGTTTTTAAAAAACAGCATTAGCAAAGTAACATACTCCTATTAAAAAATTTCATCCTAAGTTAGCTGTTTCCCATAATATTTCCACCAATGCAGAAAAGATAAAATATCAGTATTTCCCAATTTTAGGCCACACATACAAATAGATATCATGCTGCAAAACTTTCAATCCTGTGGTATTTTCTTCCCATTGACATACTTACTTCATGGTCCTTTTAACATGCCAAAAGGCCATTTATTTTCAGTCCAAGGACTGAAAACAAAATTAAATTGGTAGCACATCAGCTAATACAATTCATCTATGTAGCAATGAAAAGGACTACTGTTCTCATTCATGATACCAAACACCAGTGTGATCTGCTTTCCCTACAGTATATTGCAGAGCAGGTACAAGGTATATATTTGCTCATAAATTCATTCATTCTTCCTGTATACCAATGCTGTTAATATTATAATTTATTGAAGACTAGTAACAAACTAGTTCATTAAATGACATATGTAAAAATGAATACAGAAATGCTCATGCGGTACATCATTCATGATCTTTAAAGTGGGATTAGTTGTGATTCCCCCTATTGGAATCAGAAAATAAATGCTAAAAGATTCTCAAGGAATTAACTACTTACTTATTTGGATTCCCTGAGATTCCCTACTTTATCTTATTTATACTTTTGGCATAAAAAAGCATAAAATAAGGATCATTCCTATTATTGTATAAATATGGTTCTATGTTCGAACCATAAGTAACAAAACTAAAGCTAAAATTTGTCAAATTCTGCTAGGTTTTGAGTATCTAATTTTTAAAAAATGTTTACTATTATAATTTTTAAAACATTATAAAGAAAAATTTACAGTGGGCAAAAACAAATTCTTATACAATCCAAAAAGCAGATAGTTAACAAAATTAATTTTGTGATAGAATCAAAGGTTGTTCTAAAATATTTCCATTTTCAGCAAAATTAAAAAAACTGTTGTAAGTCTTTGGGAATTCTAATGCACTGTCAACATTCCAACAAGTCAAATAAAATAAAAATCAAAGGGCCGCTGCCACAGTTGTTAGAAATCAGGCATCTGCATGTAAGCACCTGATTGGTGACTGGGGAAATGCTTTTTTGGCCAACAAGCTGCATTTTAAGTTCCCTGGATTCCAGTAGCAGATTGTTCTCTTCGCCAGTGTCAAGGTGAGTTAACTTTTCCATCCACACGTGGAACTTCTCTGTCTGTCTCTCCATCTCAGGAAAATTGCTCATGGCCTCTTCTAGGACACTGCCTATTCAGTTCCTGGCACACACAGCACCCCTGTCAAGTAACCCTGGCATTTCCCTGGGCGCTCCTTCACATCCCCCAGCATGACTGAAGTCAGCTTTAAAAACATTTGAGGCAGGCCATTTGATAAAACATCATTAATTCAGAAAATTGTATTTTTATTAAGACATACTTATTCACGAAAATAGCATAAGCATTACTAAGAACAGCCATATAAACAGAGCAATGATAAGCAGCATTTAAATAAACTAACCAAACAAAAATTCTAAGAAAAAATAAAATTAACATAAACTACCATTTTTTTGGAAACACATATTCTGTTGCAATAAAAGTAACTATTAATCTACAGTGGTTTTCAACCTTGGCTAAACATAAAAACCAGGTTTGGTTTAACAAACACCAAAACCTAGGTGGGTTCCAAGGCATTACAGGTCTGTTTTGTTCTGTTTTGAGCTCCCCAGGTGATTTAAATATACAGCCTTGGTTGAGAACCACTGTATCCTCAGTTTTTCTTGCTTTGACTTTAAAATTCTAAGTCGTTTTGGCATCTGGCCCACAATAAATCAGCATACAATAATTTTCAGTTGAGTCTTAACACTCATTTCAAGTTTTAAAAAATACCCTATGGAAAGACACAAAGAATATACACAAGTTTCAGATATGCCATCCACCCTCTAGAGAGCACAGTAATGGCTGAGCTGCAGTAAAGAAACCTGTTTCCACATGATCCACCATTTTCCAAATATGTGCGTAGTGTATTTATATCCAGTAGAACAGTGGTTTCATAGGATTTCAATTTAGGATATGCTCCTCTATATATAGTTTTATCCTTTAACTAGGCCAGATTATCTTTGGTTTGGGTCCCATATAATTTGAGTCTCTAAAAAGAACTAATTATACTAAACTCTTCATTTCTTCAGGGAGCTATTAAAAATGTTACCTCCTCAGACCACTTGACTACACTATCTAAAATGGCTCTTCTACCCCATCGCTAGTCTTTATTTTATACCCTGCTTTATTACTCATAGTGTGCTGTATTTTGCAGTGTATAATGTGTACTTTTTTGCCCAAATATGTGAGGGAAAAATAAGAATGCACATTATATACATGGGTAGTACTGATTGTTTTTAATTCTTTTACTTATGCTTATGAGTTAAAAATATAACTCTAGAAATCAATAATGATATCTGTATGCAAAAAATATCCTGGAAAATGATGATCACCTAGGCTCAGGCCCCAACTCGTCCAGGGTCCCAACTTGTCCAGGGGTCAAACTGCCCTTCAGGCCTCCTGCACCTCTGCCCTTGTCAGCCCTTGGGGCTTCTAACCCATCCAGGGCTACATTTGGGCCTGTGTTCCCAGGCTCCCAGCTCATTTTCTTTTCTGCCAGGCTCCAAGTCTCAATCCACAATCTGTCCCTTTCCTTGTTATCTGTTCTTATGTCTTATAAGTGTTACATAAAACTTCTTGTACCATAAAATGTTAAGCTAAAATTCCTTTAGGATACAAAAAAAAGTACTTTAAAATATAAACAAAAAAATAATTTGAATTAAAAAATTATAACAAAAGATTTTTTTCCCTGTAAATTTGGGCTAAAAACACAAGTGCACCTTATACACGTGAGCACATTGTACACAGCAAAATACAGTATATTCTTATATGGTATATTCTTACTTGATAGCATATGATAAAATTCATTTACTGTTTGTCTCCTCAAATAAGATTAAGTTCCATGATGGAAGGGGCTTTTTTTTTTTTCTTTAAATCACTGTTGCATTCCCAATGCTGCAGAGATGCTCAAATATGTGTTGAATAAATGAATGCTTTGATGGACTCAATCTGGACCTTATGCCATCTACCAATATCCAGAAGTCATAAAAAACAGTGTTATGGAATGCTGGGATGGCTCAACAAGTTGAGTGCTTGCCTTGCAACTGCGATGTCCGGGCTGGGATCGAATCCTAGCTCTGGCCCATGCAAACCCACAAGCTGAACTGTGGTTTAACTGGTAGCCTCCAGGATGGTGGTGAAGGTTCTTGCCTCCCCTGAGGGAGGCCCCCAGTTCGGTTCCACCCCGTGCAAACCCACATCCACCTGTGTGGAATGTAGTTATGTTAAAAAACTAATGATGTGCAACTATGGAGACTGCTCTGGGTCCACCCCCACCCCATTCTCTCTCTTGCCTTCCCTCAAAACAACAAAATAAATCTTTTTTTAAAAAGCCCTATGAAATACTCAATTATAACTAACATCAGATATTTTTGAAAATATGGTTCATTTTATCTTATACTGGCTTTTTAAGAAGATGGAAAAGAAAAATTTACCAAGTCTCAGTATTGAGTGCTTCTCCTAGACAACTAAAAACTGTTTTAGCACCATTCTACCTAGCAAATAAAAACCTTATTAAGTTTATTGTTACCAACCCTCCCTCTAACTTCATCTTATTACCTTTTCCCTAATTACCTCCATTCCCTTTCTTCATGTTTTTTTAAAACAAAAAATCTTGTTTATATGTAAAATTCATCAAGAAAAAAGTACCTTTCCCCAGATGGGGTATATTTAGCTTATGAAAAGACTAAATGGAATTTAAAGAATATTAAACTTCCTTTAATCAGTGTATCCCCATTTTAAAAGTGCTGGGTAGGGGAAGCCGGGATGGCTCAGTGGGTTAGGCGCTCACTTTGCAGCCCCAAGGACCGAGGAACGAATCCCGGCCCCGGCCCGTGCGGACCCATATGCTGAACTGGGGAGTGCCCCCAGTTCGGTTCTCACCGGGGCAAGACCCCGGCCCAGTTCCTGCCCTGTGCAGCCCCGCCCACCTGTGGAATGAAACTATGTGAAAAAAACCAATGATGTGCAACTATGGAGACTGTTCTGGGCCCTCCCCCTTCTCTCTGTCTCTGACTGTATCTCTCTCTCTCTCTCTCTGTCGAAAACAATAAATAAATCTTTAAAAAAAAAAAAAAAGTGCTGGGTAAACTTAATTGTATAAGACAGGAAATAAGATGGCTACTTTGATCTGTTTCACATTCTGGCATTGCTTATTTTTCAACAAACAGGGGAAAATGTGTATTTAAAAGCTCAATTCAGAAAATCGTGTAAAAATACTTATGTTGGGGACAGTAAGTTTCAGCCTATAAAGATGACTACCAACAATAAACATTGATTAGTAAGATGTTTTGAGATCTTAAAAACAGGGACTAATCAATTATACACTTGTCGGGGAAGTCAGGATGGCTCAGCAGGTTGAGCGCACACTTTGCAGCCCCAGGGACCAAACGCCAGCTCCGGCCCGTGCAGCTCATATGCGGAACTGGGGTGTGCTTGCCATGTGCAAGACCCCCAATTCAGTTCTCGCCCCTGGCTCGAGGGGGGGGTGCCTCCCATGTGAGAGGCCTACAGCCCAGTTCCTGCCCTGTGCGGCCCCCACCCAGCTGTGTAGAATGAAACCATGTTAAAAACTGATGATGTACAACCACGGAGACTGCTCTGGGCCCTCCCCCTTCTCTGTCTCTCTTTGTCAAATATAATAAAAATAAATCTAAGAAAAATAAAAAAATTATACATTTGTCAAACCCCATAGAATGTACACCAAGAGTGAACCCTAATATAAACTATGGACACGGAGTCCAATGAGTGCCAGTGTAGGTTCATCCGTTTTAATGAATGTACTTACTACTTTGGTAGGGGACGTTGATTGGGGGTGCTATGCATGTGTGAAGGCAGGAGAGGTATATGGGAAAGATACCTTCTGCTCAAGTCTGCTATGAACCTAAAACTGCTCTAAGAGATAAAATCTATATAAAATAAAAAAAGACAGGGACCATATTCTCACCTTAAACACACATGTTCTTTTATTATTAATAATACTAAGATATATCTTACTTTGAGAAAAAGAATTATATCAAAAGCAAAGCTTGTGCTTTTGCATATATAAAGTTAATATAGGCACTCAACTTTAGGAAGTAAGTTAGGAAAAGCAGGCTGAAAACAATACCTTGGTGCTTTAACATTAGAGATTGCAAGATAGCCATCATCAGTAAGATAAAACTTAAGGGAACATTATCCAGACATTGTAGCATAGAGAAAACCACATTTAAACAATGCATGCTTTTAAAATAATCACTTAAATGGAGTAAAAGAACAAAGTGTTCATGCTTCTTAATACAGAACTGTGCTGTGGTTTTTAAACTAGTAAGATTTTTAAAAACTAGACTCCACTTTTCAGAACTTGATACCCACTAGGAGTAACGGAACTTAACTGACTCAGACTACCAGTTTCACGATGGTTTTTAGCTATGCTGAAACTTAAAATATCACTGCTCAACTTGATTCTCAGCCCTGGCTGCTCACTGTCCTCACTGGGGAAGTTTTAAAAATGCTGATGCCTTTACGCTAAGTGAAATAAGTGAGAAGAAAAAGACAAATGCTGTATGATTTCACTTAGAATATGGAATCTAATCAAACCAAACTCATAGAAACATAGAGCAAACTAAACTGGTGGTTGGGAGAGGATGGGTGAAGGTGATCAAAGGGTACAAACTTCCACCTATAAGATGAGTAAGTTCTAGGAATATAGTATACAGCATGGTACTATAGTTAATACTGTATTGTTTTTGAAAGTTGCTAAGAGAGCAGATCTTAAAAAGTTCTGAACACATAAATTATAACTATGTGAATTGATGGATACATTAACTAACCTTACTGTGGTAATCATTTAACAATACAAACATATATCAAATAATCACATATACCTTAAACTTATACAATGTTATATGTCAATTGCATCACCAAAAGGCTGGGGAGGGAGAGAGGGATGCTGATGCCTGAATCACACCCAGAGATTCTGATTTAACTGATCTGGAATGGTGCCTGGGTAGTATAAATCTTCACTGCTCCCCAAGTGATTCTCATATATAGCCAGATTAAAAACTGCATGTATTTTTACCTGCCTTGTTTGCATTTACTGAACTGTAAATAAGCAGTTTTCACTTGATTACTCCATCTTAGTGTTTTGTTACTAATGTATTTAGTGAATCTCCTAAATAACTACTATAATATAACCAGATTATAAAAGGTTTAAAATGGGGACATTGAACTTTTAGCCACTTCATATTTCATCTAAGAAAAAGGTCATGGTATTCCCTCCCAATGTGGGTTTTGGGGTCTTATCTTCTACCACAAATCCCCAATTGTTTAAATTAATATTATTTTTTCCCTAAGTAATTCAATCCCTAATAGGCTAAGAACCCTTACAAATCATAAGAAAAACAAATGTGGCAGGAGAAAAATGTGCAAAGAACATGAATAAACTGTTTACCAAAAGAATACAAGTGGTCAAACATATTTTTCAACTTCACTATTAATCAAAGAAATACAAATTAATGCTGAGATAATTCCTTCATCAAATCAGGAAGATTTAAAATATATATATATCAATAGCAAGAATATAATGAAACAAATACTCTAGCTCCTGGGTAGAATAAACTCAATATATTCTTAAAAAGCAGTCTGGCAGTATATGTCAATAGTGTTCATACCCTTTCTCGTAACAGCAAAAACTAGAAACAGCCCACAGGACCAATATTAGGGAAGTTATCTTTCCTTACAGTTAGCTAAATTATTTTTTCTTTAAATATATTTTAGGGAGAATATTGTTTTGATTTGTGTTCAAATGCAAAGTGGAAAAGAAAAACAGAAGTACATAAACATAGTACAGTTATGATAAATTGTGTTATACAAGGGCTGTCTGTAAAGTGTCCAGCCATGTACCTGTTCTTGTTTTATTGAAAATGGCTGGATTTTTTTCCAGATAGCCCTCTTGTATTATGGAAGGCAACATATTTAAATGTTAACATAAAATGGGATTATGGGTGTTTTTAATCTTCTACTTCACATTTTTCTGTTTTCAAAATTTTCTACAAAGGATTTACTACTTTAAAAAATCTATTTTTGGGGAAGCCAGAATGGCTCAGTGGGTTAAGCGCTCACTTGCAGCACCAGGGACCGAGGATCGAATCCCGGCCCCGGCCCATGCAGAACCATATGCTGAACTGGGGAGTTCCCCCAGTTCAGTTCTCTCTCTGTCTCTGTCTCTGTATCTCTCTCTCTCTGTCAAAAAATAAATAAATAAATAAAACTTAAAATTATTTTTTTTTAAATCTATTTTTTAATTTTCCAAGCAAGAGTTAATTGATCAAGCATAAGTCTCTACCTCAGAAAAACTGTGAGGTAAATATCATGATGCATTTCAGTGCATAAATGTGTTTGGTGAATAACAGGTGGAGAGATCTTGGCTTCCTTAGAACCAAGGCTTGGCCACACAGTTTGGGAATTCAGGTGATTCGCACACAGCTGTCCTCAACAACCTCCCGGACATTCTCCAAAATAGACCAATTAGATTTTCTAAACACAAACCAGCTAAGACAACTGACCCTTACCTACCAAGGTGGATACTATTTTTGGAACCTCAGTTTGAATAGGCATTTAGACGATGGCTACTAAGACACGCAAAAGCAGATCATTTTAGTCAAGACAAGATGAAGCTATCCTGCAGTTTATACTAGGCTAAATATTCATGCAAAACATGGGGAAGCTGGGATGGCTTAGCGGGTTAAGCACTTGCTTTGCAGCCCCAGGGCCTGAGGATCAAATCCCAGCCCCAACCCAAGCGGACCCATGTGCTGAACTAGGGTGTGCTCCCAGTTCAGTTCTTGCCGGGGCCTATCTGGGAGGCTCCCAACCCAGTTCCTGCCCTAGCAGCCCCACGCCCATTGGTGGAGTGAAATTATATGGAAAACTAACGCTGGCAACTATGGAGACTGCTCTGGGCTCTCCCCATTCTCTCTGTCTCTCTGTCAAAAAACAATAAAAATAAATCTTTAAAAAATATTTATGCAAAACAACAGTTACTGAAAAATCTTTTCCAGTTGCTTGTGTTAAACTGATATACTTAAGTTTAGTCTGTTCAGAGAATTAATTTCTTGAACTGAATGAAATCTAATGTCCATTATTCATATTCACTAAAATCACAATTCCGAAGATGCTGGGATAGCTCAACTGGTTGAGCACTTGCCTGGTAACCATGAGACCCAGGGATCAAATACCAGCCCCAGCCCATGCAAACCCGTATGCTGAAATGCAGCACAACTGGTAACTGCTGAGTCCTGCAATGGGGGTTCTTGCCTCCCATGTGGAAGGGACCCAGTTCGGCTCCCACCCTGCATGGCCCTGTGTCCACCTGTGTGGAATGAAACTATGTCACATTTAATGTTGTACAACTATGGAAACTGCTCTAGGCCCTCCCCACTTCTCTCTCTCACACCTTCTCTCAAAACAATAAAATAAATCTTAAAAAAAAAAAAAAAAAATCACAATTTCCTGCAAGAACAGACTTTACAGATCTAGCCTCAAAGTGATTTTACAGAGACATCCCCCAGAAGAAATAATGCTCTCATCACAAAACCACAGTGATTAATAGTACAAAAAGATCATCTATAAAGATAAATGAGACATTTCATAAAAGCCTTGAATACTCAAAACAACCACATAGTATTCTTACATTAATATTCACTACAAAATATTCAATTTTTGTTCTTCTCCAAGTCCCCCAAATGAAAGAAATGCCAGAACTATCTTGGTATGATACCTCCAAACAGATTCTTAAAACAGTTAATATATTTTCAAAAACTTCAAGGACAGAATGATCAAGTAAAATGTGCATACTAAGCTAATTGCCAGTTAATTGTTAACTTAAAAAAAGAAGTCTTCATAAACATGTATTGCCCACGTATCAAATAAACTCAATTATTAAGCATTATCATGCACTATATAAGTCTGCATCATTTTCACTCTTAAAAAGAAAAGGGATTAACTGTTAAATTATCTGGCATAACAGAACACTTAGCACAATTCCTTCAATATTTAAGCTGCTGCCAAACAAAAGCTTATAAATAAACCATTTTCTGTATTAAATTAGATTACCTTGATGAAAGAGTATAGCAAGAATCTCAGTTTTTACTTTTCCTCTTGGTTTCATTCTGTGTAAGCAGCTGGATTCAAATTTCAACATCCAAGAGATTCTGTTAGGCACATCCAGTTTAAGGTTCACCTTAATGTCCATGCTGTTGCACTCAAGTAAGTCCAGAATTTATCCTATCTTTACAAATTATATTTCAACAATTGCCCTATCTATATAAGTTATATATCCCCTTCTCCACAGTTGTTACAATGTGACTCAGAAAACTGAGGTCAAATAACTGTATTAAAATCACAATGTCACAATTACTCTAGGGTAACAATACAGACAGTTGAAATGAACTTCCTAATACCTAAATTTAGGCTGTTTCATCTTCACTGCTTTGCATAATTCCAAGAAAGACCATTCATACCTGTCTTATGTGACAGCACCTCTTGAAACTGTGCCATGCACAATGTAAGCAGATATATATATACAGCAGCCCTGCACCTTGACCTACCATTTTATTCTCTGAAATTACCTTAGAAAACGCTACACATTTTCAAAAGCCACAAACCTACTAAATGGTGTGAACAAAATAAATTTTAGAAACTAAAATTTATAGATCCTAATAATTTACTTTGGTGTTTCGGTAACTATACAATTCGGAATAGACAAAAAACAGACCACTGGTGTTTTAAAAGTTTTGAACACTGGTCAAGGTGGTCAATTAGCAAAGATTTGATAAATATGAACAAAGCATATCTAACCTATATAAGCCAAACAAGGAGAGTACTCATGAAGACATTTCTCATGTCACCTCTACAATGGGATCTAGCTTCAAAGAGAATTTTGTTCATCTACCCTCTCTTCTCCCTTTCCATAAGGCGGCAAAGTATTGGGATGGTTACTTAAAAATCTGTTTAGTAAGTGGGATTAAGCACTGTTATGAAGAAATCCATCATGATATTAACAGATCAGAACAGAACATAATAAATGAACAATTATTAAATATAAAACTGAAATATATGTAGAACCTGCTTTTCTCATTCAAATGATGAGTTTCAATTAAATCCCCTTCCCATTAATTTCAATACAAGAAACTACCATAGGAATTCAATAGACTTTAAAACAGTAAACATTTCTAACAACTGTTAAAAAATCATTTAAGATACTATATAGATGAGACTTTTATTATTACAAGGTGAAGAACTATAAAGTGCTTTAAAACCAATCTTGTTATTGAGTTTATATAAGTTTTAATTAGCTACAGGTTTAATTAACCAACATTCTTTTTCTTGAAATATTCCTTGTATATCATCAATATGCTATCTTCATGTATAGAAACAAAAAACCTTTCAGAAAACTTAGGAGGAAAATCCATAAGGTACCCATAAAACTATGAAAACCAAAACTTCCCCCTTTAATGTAGCAATAAACAATGCTGTCATGATCTTATTAAGTGTCATGTAGTTTACAGAATGTTCCTAATCATAAGAGTCTCTTCAATAATGAGAATTCAATTAAGAACCGGTCAGAACCCATCTTTCTTCCACTATAATATCTCAAGACTGCCTCTGTACTGCACAGTACCAGATGTGATAATATGGAGAAAGAAGATATTGTCAAACATAATAAATTAAATCCTTATACCAATGAGAGCTGGAACAAAGCAGATTTCTACCAAACTTTTTAAAGCTTCTGGGAGTAAAGAGGAAATTTTGCAAAAACATTATTTTCAATGAAAATGACAACTTAGAATAGAAAAGTATGCAACAAGGATAACTAACTTATCGTGCAATGAATCAAGGAAAAACATATAAAACTACTGTTTTAGGAGGGACAGTTATTAGAAAACTAACAAAAGACAGAACATGTTATTTCAGACACCGTAAGTTCAAGTGCAGTGACTACGTAATAAAGCAAGGTGCCTATTCCTGAGGATAATGTACTTAGTAATAATGTTGAACAGTGAGTATTAAATCTAAGCAGTGCTAAAAAGGCAATGATGGGAATTCAGGTAATGTATTACAGCAAAAGAGACTTGTGGAAAAGTACATTACTTAAAAATAATCTTGACCCTATCCTTAACCATTTAAATATTTTTTTGCTGATGTGCTAAAGTGCACTGGAAACCTCAGAACTGGGTTTTTAAATTGATCATGTCTTGTTAATACACTGCAGTCTTCAAATTTACAGAGCTGCAGGTCTCCTGGATTTTTTTCAAGTGTCACTCATCTAACTGAGCCTGACAGCTGAGCAATGCTATCAGGTGCTCTACAGTCAGTTTAAAAAACATCCTCTACCTGGTATCTCTGCAGTGATTGTCTTGCTGCTCCCTGAAACCTCTTCATCATCATCTGATGAGCTCGTGCTTGAGTCACAAGTCAGGTCACTATCACTGGTACTACTGTCCTGCAACAGGTTATATTTCTTACGCGCAGCAGCCTCCCGTTTCTGTCTCAGTAGCCTGATTCTTTCCTTGTGCTTTTGACTCCGATGACCTTTAACCTTGGCAACTCGGCCATTCTGTTTATCACTGGATTGACGGTTTTTCTTGGCAGCCATAGTAGATGTTTCACTTTCTGATCGGGACCGCCGAGACTTTCGCCCAACTGTGGCACCAGACACTCCAGAAGAGTCTCCTTCTACTGCAGTTTCTACTTGAGAGGGTTCATTCTCTTCTGCAGAAGACAAGGTATCTGAATCAGCCAGGTGACCACTAGAGGAAGGGGAAAGCATGCAGTGATTAGAGGAGTCACTCTCATAAACTCGGCCAGTTGTTGGCTTGTCACTCTCTGTGGATGCTAACTGAGACTCAGAAGAGTCCCTTCTCAGTTCCATCAATAAGCAGGGCATTGAAGAAAGAACTGCAGAATCCACTACACCATCTTTCTGAACTTGAGATTCCAGTTCTACAGATTCCCCTTCCTCTTTAGCTGTCTCTTGTTCGGATGTTTTTCGTGGAACTTCGGATTCAATGAGTTCTTCAACTTTTCCCACTGCCTCCTCCATCTTCATTTCAGACTTTTGAATTATATCATGGAGCAGAGTCTAGGAAACTATGTCAAAGATTCAACAGGAAAGCAACCTGTACAAAAACACATAAAATCAATAAACAGAAATGGCAAATTATTTAATCAACACAACTTCTAAATGGGTAACAAAAGTTATCACCATACAGGCCTTTAAAATATATGTATCTTCATATATTCATCAATAGTCAAATTCAAAGGATTTTAATACTATCAAAATACTAGTATCCACAGCTACCAAAAATGGCACAATATTAATCTTCTATTCCTGAATTTGCAAGGCCAGAGAACAACCAAAGATTACCGGCTTTAAAACTTAATGTTTAGGAAAGGGATCCTTGAAATTCTGATGTAGTTAATATGAATGTTTTGACTTTAATATGAATGACAAAGAATGCGTTAATAAAAATGGGCCTAGAAAACAAGTTAACTGGAATGATTACTTTTACATTCAAATTATAAAAGAAAGGAGGTAAGGGGCGGGGAAGTAACAGTAGAGTAGCATCTAAAGTATGCTCATGTTAAAACACACACACACACACACACACACAACTCAGTGTATTTGGCAAATGAGCAACCAAAGTAATTACCGGTACATTCATCAAATCTGTCTGCCATCCCCTCTCAATAGGAGTTGCTCTAGAGGGAATTAAGATGAAAAGGCCTGAATCTGTTGTTCCGTCAGTTCTTAATAGTTCCCACGTACCTCTCATCATGTTCAATGTGGGTCTAGTGTTTAAACATGTTGTCTTTCGTAAGAAGCACCCACTAAATACAGATCAACTATTCTGTGAACTTAGAAAACCTTAGACACTCTATTCTATGAATGACTTAAGAGGTTTAAGAAAAAAACACCCTACACACATTTCCCAATTTATATACTAAATGTAGAAGCTAACAACCCTAGCCCACTGTGTGCTACAATACCACTTAATCATGGAGAAACAGGGCATAATCTTTCACCACAAGGGTTGTGACCTCTGCAGAGAAAAGTTCATTAACTGGTAGTTTTTAAGAGGATATTAAGAATGTGCAAGGCAAGTAAAATACCTCATCCTGTTCATGTAATGCAGACGGCATTTATCATGATTGTTCCATAGGTCACACACAGACACAAAGATTAAGCTAGACTGGGGAATGCGAGGATAGCGCAACAGGTTGAGCGCTTGCCTTGCAACTGTGAGGTCCAGGTATCGAATCCCGGCCCTGGCTCGTGCAAACCTCATGAAGGCCCCTAGTTCTATTCCCATCACATGCAGCCCCACATCCACTTGTGTGGAATGGAACTGTATATACCAAAACTAATAATATACAACTATGAAGACTGCTCTGGGCCCACCCCCTTCTTTCTGTCTCTCTAACAAAATAAATCTTTAAAAAGTAGTTATGGGGGCTGCTGAGATGGCTCAACAGGTTAAGTGCGTGCCTTGCAACCACAAGGTCCAGGGATCAAACCCCAGCCCTGGCCCATACAGACCCACATCCTCAACTATGGCACTCAACTGGCAATCACCAGGATGGTGGTAAAGGTTCTCACCTCCCATGAGGGAGGCCCCCAGTTCGGTTCTGCCCTGTGAAGACCAATATTCACTTGTGTGGAATGAAACTGTCACAACTATTGATGTACAACTATGGAGAGTGCTCTGGGTGCTTCCCACCTTCTCTCTGTCTCTCTCACCCTCTCTCAAAATAAAATCTTAAAAAAAAAAAAAAAAGGCTAGACTGTATGCTAATCAGGTACAACAGGACATCATCACTTCAAATTATTTGATAGTTTACTACATGGCAGGCAACAACTAGACAGTATCTGAAAAATCCTTTTATTATCTATCTTGCCAAGCCTACGTTTTGCTTAGTACAAACACAAATTTTTTTTTTAAGATTTATTTTGTTTGAGAGAAGGTGAGAGAGAGAGCAAGAGAAACGGGTAGGGCCCAGAACAGTTTCCATAGTTGGACATCATTAGTTGTGACATAGTTTCATTCCACACAGGTGGGGAGGCGTGGGGCAGGAACCAAACCGGGGGCCACCTGCATGGGAGATAAGAACCTTAGCCAGAATCCTGGGGTGGCTACCAGTTGTGCCACAGTTCAGCATATGGGTTTGCAGGGACCAGAAATGATCCCTGGACCTCATGGTTGCAAGGCAAGCACTCAACCTGTTGAGCTATCCTGGCATCCTAGTATGAATTTTCTAAATACCTATTTTTTATTTTTCATAGCTCTGTTCTCAGGCTAGTCATAAAAACCAAAACATTCACAGCCACTAGAAACATTTATTAATTTAAAGCAATTTCTTGTGTAGTCTATTTCATAAGCATATTTGCATCATTACTAATTTTTCTTTAAAGAGTTATTTCATTGTTTTGATAGACAGAGAGAAGGGGGAGGGCCCAGAGCAGTCTCCACAGTTGTACATCATCAGTTTTCAACATGGTTTCATTCCACACAGGTGGGCGGGGGTCACGCAGGGCAGGAACTAGGCCAGGGGGTGGAGTGCGGCCTCCCACATGGGAGGCAGGCCCAGACAAGGACCAAACTGGAGGTCTCCCACATGGGAAGCACACCCCAGTTCAGCATATGGGTCCACACGGTCCAGGGCTGGGACTCGATCCTCAGATCCTGGGGCTACCAGGCAAGCACTCAACCCACTGAGCCATCCCCACTTTCCCATCATTACTAATTTTTTACTTAAATGAAAATAAGTATTAATGCTATTCCTGACCACATTACAAAAAGAATGTAAAACCTTTGAAAGCCAACAGAGGGAGTAAAAGTTAAACCACCAACTGCCAGTGTCATAAATGAAGAATGCTGGTAAAACAAACAGAAAATAAAATATTTGCAGAAAAGAAATACCCCAGGTATGAGAAATAAACCAAGATTTTCTAACTGAATAAAAATGGGAGAGTTGATTTTTCTGCAGAGAATGAAGTTATATACCTTGGAATAAAGCTTTTTCTTCAAGCTGAAACACCTGAGAAATATACGCAAATGAAATTAATGTCGGCCACAGAGCATAAGCATCAAAAGTCTCAAATTATTTTTTTTTAATTGTTAAATTTATTAGGGTTAAACTGGTTAGTAAAAATTACATAGGTTCCACGTGTACAACTTCAAATTAACTTTTGAAAGCAGAAATACTGGACCTTTTCAAACTACTTAATATAACACTAGGTTGAAAAGTAAATTTATTAAAATGACCATAAAACTCTTATTTCTTCTGTAAATAAATTGTGGGTAGGGTAGCACAAATGAATCTTGACTGTTTTTCCTTGTAAGAAAGCATGACAGTATCAAATGACACATCAATCAAATGATTACCTCTCATTTCAAGTTCCTTAAATAATGACTTCTGTTGCCTCAAAAAGCAACCAGTATTGCAGTCCAAACCACTTAAATATGCCCAAATCAATCACAAAAACTGGCATCAACCATAAATAGGACACAAACAATTAGCTTATCATGTGTATGTTCATACAATGTGGCCACAAAGAATAAAAAGATTATTGGGGAAGCCGGGATGGCTCAGTGGGTTAAGCGCTCACTTTGTAGCACCGGGGACCGGGGATCAAATCCCGGCCCCGGCCATTGCGGAACCATATGCTGAACTGGAAGCTCCCCCAATTCAGTTCTCTGTCTCTGCCTCGCTCTCTGTCAAAAATAAATAAATAAATAAATAAAAATTTAAAAATTAAAATAAAAAAGAATAAAAAGATTATTTATATACTAATATGGAGCAATTTCCAATACACGTTTAATGAACAAAAAAGTTCCATTATACCATTTGTGTAAATAACAAAATTACGCTTATAAATGAATTTGTCTGTAAATGCACATATTCTCTGGAAGGATACTTAAAATGGTAACACCAGGTGCCTTGGCAATAAAAGAGTGAGTAAATGAGAAAAAAGATGTCAAAGACTTTTTGCTGAGTTTTGTACCCCTTGCATTTTGTATTGCATTACAAGTATTATCTATTTAGGGGATGCTGGGATAGCACAACAGGTTGAGCACTTGCCTTGCAAAGGCGAGATCCAGGGATTGAATTCTGGCCCCACCCCATGCAAACCCATCTGCTGAACTGCGGTGCAAACCCATTTGTTGAACTGTGGTGCAACTGGTAACAACTTCCATGACTCAGCAGCAATAGTTCTCGCCCCAGGCAGCCCCAGATCCACCTGTGTGGAATGAAACTATGTCATAACTAATGATGTACACTATGGACAATGCACTGGGCCCTATCCTCTTTTCTCTCTCACACACACACCTTCTTTCAAATGATAAAATAAATCTTAAAAAATAAAAAAAAGGTATTGTCTATTTAAAAATCCACTCTAACATGAAAGTCTGCTGAAAAAGTCGTTTGAAGACCTGGGGTGGGAAAGATGGTTTCAGAATAAATTAAGCTCACTGTATTTATTGTACCCTTTATTTCTATTATTAAATTATAATATATGATATAATAATTATACAACTCACCATAATGCAGAATCAGTGGGAGCCCTGCGCTTGTTTTCCTGCAACTAGACAGTCCCATCTGAGGTAAGTGCACAATGCAGGTGGAAGTGGTAAATAAAATAATAGGTGGGTAATGCTCAGACTAAAATAAGTGTCAGATTCTGACTTAGAGCCTACCACCAGGTGCAGCTGTACAATTAAAGTACATCAACTCACTTGCCACTATAAAGCCTGCCACCAGATGCAGCTTAACTGTCACTTGGCACTCACTGATAGGGTTTTGATACAAATCTGTAAGCAATTGATTTACTACGGTTTCTGTGCAGTCAAACCTCTCTGCTAATGTTAATCTGTATTTGAAGCCTGTCCCCAGCGCTAGCATCACTGCCTCAGCTCCACCTCAGATCATCAGGATTAGATTCTCATAAAGAGCATGCAACCTGGATCCTTTGCTGGGTTTGAGCTCCTATGAGAATCTGATGCCACTGCTGATCTGACAGGAGGCGGAGCTCAGGAGGTAATGTGAGAGATAAAGAGCAGATGTAAATGCAGATGAAGCTTCCCCTGGCTCTCTGCTTACCTCCTGCTGTGTGGTGTGGTTCTTGATTCCTAACAGGCTGGGGGCCTAATAGTCAGTCCTTGGTCTAAGAGTTGGGGACCCCTGCTTAAGTGTATAAACTGGTAGGTAAAAAATAATCCTGAAGGAAAAAGACACAAGAGAGCCATAAAACACATACAGAAAAGAAAGTCTTCCTTCTTGCAATATATTCTTAGATGTTTGACAACTTCCTATAGACTTAGAATTGTGAGAAAGGACCATGATTAATGGGGTCTTATCTAAGAGCAACCATACAGGAAACCCTCCTGAAGGTTTTGACATAGTTGTATAAAATCATTAAGCATTCAACATAAGAAAGACATACCTTTTATGACTTTCAATTTTTTCCCTTGTGAGCAACAACCATTATTAACCAACAATCATTATTAGCATCACTACACTCACACAAAAATGAATGAATAAACTGAAACTGTATTGTTCTTCCTGATGTGACAAGTCATTTGCTGTTACAAGTTTACTGTTGCTACCGGCACTTTTCCGTTAAAACCACAAGCTGACATAAGCATAGTCCATTAAATGAAACTGCTTCTAGGCAAGATTTTGCTCTATAGTCATATAAAATGAGGCATTCTAATTGCTAGTACTCCTCCATCTGTTTATTTCATATCACCACCCTGGAACTGTAAGAAATACAAGCAGATAATGCCTCAAACATGATCTATATGGACCAATTAACTTACACTTATTATCCATGGATACCAGCCAAACATTAGATAACTCATAAATTCCAATTTTGCTCTCTTGCACAAAACAAATTCTGAACTGATTATGGCTTTATATTTAGACAAAAAAATCAACTTTAAAGAGGGTCAATCTTTTACTTACAAAACAAGAATGCTTTTTCCCACTACAGAGAGGCTATGATATGTTCAACAGGTCACAGAAATTTAGGTTAAAAAACAAAAATAAAAGCCTAACAAGGATGGTCCAATAGAAAACCTTCTTCTGTTTTATCTACCTTATTTTTCCATGTATAAGATGCCCCCATGTATAAGAAGACCCCTACTTTTCTAACCCAACATTAATCAATCAATGCACAGGTTACTCCCATGTATAACATGACCCCCAATTTTTGGTCTAACAATTTTAGACAAAAGTATCATCCTATACATGAAAAAATATGGTAATCTAGCTTCAAATACCAAGGAATATGGTTTATACCAACCTTCTTGGAGAACACTATGTTTCAAACAGAATTTATGATACAGTTTTTTCTGAGACTTAATTTATTGTAGTCTTTCATTTTATTTAAAATTGATTATTAAAAATTCTGTGAAGGGGAAAGCAGGGATGGCTTAGCCAACTGAGCGCTCACTTTGCAGCCCCAGGGACGGAGGATCAAATCCCAACCTTGGCCCCTGCAAACCCATATGCTGAAGTGAGGTGTTTTACTTCCCAAACAGGATGCCCCCAGTTTGGTTCTGGCCCACCAGTTCGAGCCCTGGTTCAAAGGGGGTGCCTCCCATGCAGGAGGCCCCCAGCCCAGTTCCCAAACTGTGCAGCCCTGACCCACCTGTGTTGAATGAAACTGTATCAAAAAACTGATGACATACAACTATGCAGACTGCTCTGGGCCCTCCCCCTTCTCTGTCTGTCTCTCTTTCTCTCTGTCAAAAATAAAATAAATCTTAAAAAAAAAAAATTTGTCAATATCTGTGACCAACATACGTAGGCTGCATAAAACAGTCCATAAGAAACACACTAGGGGAAGCCGGGATGGTTCAGTGGGTTAAGCACTCACTTTGCAGCACTGGGGACCAGGGATCGAATCCCGGCCCTGGCCCGTGCAGAACCATATGCTGAACTGGGAGCTCCCCCAGTTCAGTTATCTCTCTGTCTCTGTCTCTGTCTCTCTCTTTCTCTGTCAAAAAGCAATAAAAATAAATTAATTAATTAATTTAAAAAAAAAAAAGAAACACACTAAATCATGTGAGTCTGCTCTAGGATTTTTAAAGATTTATTTTTATTGGTTTTTGACAGAGAGAGAGACAGAGAGAGAGAGAGAGAGAGAGAGAGAGAGAAGGGGGAGGACCCAGAGCAGTCTCCATAGTTGACAGTATTAGACTTTCCATATAGTTTCACTCCACGGGTGGGTGCTGGGCTGCGCAGGGCAGGAACTGGGCCGGGAGCCTCCCACATAGGCCCTGGCAAGAAATAAACTGGGGGCACACCACAGCTCAGCATATGGATCCACCTGGGCCGGAGCCAGGATTCGACCCCTCGTCTCCGGGGCTGCAAAACGAGCGCTTCACCCGCTGAGCCATCCCAGCTTCCCCTGCTCTTATTTTTAATATTTAAATTCTTTGGGAGAGCTGGGATGACTCAGCGGGTGAAGCGCTCGCTTTGAAGCCCCGAGGACCGGGCCCATGCGGACCCACATGCTGAACTGGGGTGTGCCCCCAGTTCAGTTCTTGCCGGGACCTATGTGGGAGGCTCCTGGCCCAGTTCCTGCCCTGCGCAGCCCTGTGCCCGCCTGTGGAGTGAAACTATATGGAAAACTGGTGTCAACTATGGAGACTGCTCGAGGCCCTCCCCCTTCTCTCTGTCTCTGTTTCTCTCTGTCAAAATCAATAAAATAAATCTCTAAAAAAAAAAAATTCGTTACCCACTTCCCTCAGCCCCCAAAAATCTATACCCACGAATTTTCAAAAATAGTAATAACTGGATATTAGACCACTACAAAATAAACTTGGGTACGGAGTTCCCTGCTCTTCAAATCAAAACAGAGTCTGTCCTGTAAGTTTTATTGTTTTTTAAGAAATATTTGATTGAAATATTGTGATAGAGAAGTGTACACATACTAAGTGCACAACTTGATGAATTTTTTAAAAATAAACATATCCATGTAATAAGAACACAGAGAAAAAACTTCTCCAAATCCCAAAGCCTTCATGCTAAGTCATTCATTACCCGCCCCAACAAAGTAACCATTATTCTGAAATTTACCACCATAAATCAATTCTGCTTGTTCTTAACCTTCAAGAATATACCGGTATAAATAAATAGCGGGATATTCTGTGTTCATGGATTGAAAGACATTATTGTGAAGATGTCAATTCTTCCCAACTTGATCCACAGATCCAATGTATTCCCAATCAAAATCTCAGCAATCTATTTTGTAGATAATTGACATAGAATCCTAAAGTTTATATGGAAAGGCAAAAGACCTAGAATTGTCAACACAATAGTGAAGGTTAGAGGACTGACACTACCTAACTTCAAGATTTACTATAGGGAAGCCGGGATGGCTCAGTGGGTTAAGCGCTCACTTTGCAGCCCAGGGGACTGAGGATCGAATCCTGGCCCCCGGCCTGTGCGGACCCACATGCTGAACTGGGGAGTGCCCCCAGTTCAGTTCTCATCAGGACGAGACCCCGGCCCAGTTCCTGCCCTGTGCAGCCCCGCCCACCTGTGGAATGAAACTATGTGGAAAAACCGATGATGTACAGCTATGGAGACTGTTCTGGGACCTCCCCCTTCTCTCTGTCTCTGTATCTCTCTCTCTCTCTCTCAAAAACAATAAAAATAAATCTTTAAAAAAAAAAAGATTTACTATAAAGCTACAGTAATTAAGACAGTATAATACGAGGCACAGAACATATACTACATAGGTCAATTGAACTGAATACAGACAGCCTAGAAATAAACCCATAAAAACAAGTCAACTGACCTTTGTCTGACAATAGGAAAAGCAATCAAAATAGAGAAAAGTCTTCTCAACAAATGATGCCCCAAAGGTGGAAGAACTGGACATACACATAAAAAAAATGTAATCTTAGACACATAACTTACTTAACATCTTTCATAAAAATTAACTGTAAGTGGATCATAGACATAAATTTAAAATGAAAAACTATAATATAAAACTTCTAGATGAGGGGATGCCAGGATAGCTCAAGCAGTTGAATGCTTTTCTCACAATCACAAGGTCCGGGGTTCTATTCCTGGTCCCAGCCTCTGCAAATCCATATGCTGAACTACAGCGCAATTGTAACCACCAGGTAAAGGTTCTCCCCTCCCACGTGGGAGGCCCCCAGTTCAGTTCCCACTCCACACAACCCCATATCCACCTGTGTGGAATAAAACCATTTCACAACTGATGATGTACAACTATGGAGACTGCTCTGGGCCCTCCTCCTTCTCTCTCTGTCTCTGTCTCTGCCTCTTTCTCTCTCTCTCACCTCTCAAAACAATAAAATAAATCTTTAAAAACAAAAAACTAAGTGAAAACAAAAGAAAATTGAACTTAGATTTGTTGATGAATTTTATATACAATACCAAAAGCAAGATCCATGAAAGAATAAAAATGATAGGTAAACTTTACTAAAGTTAAAACCTTCTGGGGATGCTGGGATAGCTCAACAGGTTGAGCACTTGCCTTGTAATCACAAGGTCAGGGATTCAATTCCCAGCCCTGGCTGGTGCAAATCCATATGCTGAACTGCAGCACAAATGGTAACCACTGGAATGGCACAGTGGCAAAGGTTCTTGCCTCCCATGAGGGAGGCCCTGGGTTCAGTTCCACCCAGAGCAGCCCCACAACCACCTGTGTGGAATGAAACCATGTCACAACTAATGATGTACAACAATGAAGACTACTTTCGGCCCTTCCCCTTTCTCTCTCTCACTTTCTCTCAAAAACAATTTTAAAAAATTTAAGCTGACTTGTACTTCAAAAAAACAACTCTGGTTGCAGAGTAGAGAATGGATGGAAAAGACAAAAGCAAATGTCAGTAGAACAATTTGAAAGCAAGTCAAAAAATTATGGTACTTCTGGACTGATGGTAATGGCAACAGAGAAATGTGAATGAATCTAAGAGAACATAGACTAAATTTAGGTGCAGTCAGAAAGGAAGGTGTCAAGTAGAGCAGCAAAAACTATTCAGTTAGATACTATAATGACAGGCATTTGTCAAAACCCACTGAACTATTATTCAGTATTATTCAGCACATATTTGCTTTTCGACACAAAAAGTGAGCTCTAATGTAAACTTGGACTTTAATAATGCAGCAATATTAGCTCATCAACTTTAACAAATGTACCAAACTAATGTAAGATGTTAATAATGGAGGAAATTGAGGAGGGGGGCATATAGAAACTCTACTTTCTGTTCAATTTTTCTGCAAACCTGAAACTGCTCTAAAAAATGAAGTGTATTATTATTATTACAATTTCAATGATGAGAAAACTTGTTAGCTTAGAGCTGCTTGGGGCCAACTTTGTCCTCATGAGAGGGAAGCCTGGCTAAAAATATAGCCCACAAAGAAAAGTAGTACAAAGCCAGTACACAAAGAGAGAAAAATAGTTCCCAGATGATATCAAACGAGTTCCTAGATCCAACCAGGCCAGAGGCCAGCTGTACACTGGACTTATCACAGTTAAATGAAGCTATTAAATCTCCCTTTTTCTTTTTAAAAAATGCATTTGCAGCTACTGTGCATATGTGTGTGTGTTAGTCATCTTCTGCATAAACATTATTATAGAGCCTATAGTCACAGCACACAGAAACCCACTGTAGTTAATGGCTCTACTTGTAGACTTCATGGAAAAGGCAACTTGTAAACAATCTGCATTATCTTGGCCTTTGCTACTCAGCACTGGAGAACTAGTGCCTCCAAGCGGCACGGCACCACTGATCAATTTTAAACACAGCTAAACATTCAACTGTGAATTATCCAAGACCTCAATGTTTTCAGTAAGTTCCAAAGAATATTTTTTATAAATCTTATTTATTTATTTACTTTTTGACAGAGAGAGAGAGAGAGAGAGAGAGAGAGAGAGAGAGAGAGAGAGAGAGAGAGAGAGAGAGAGAGAGAGAGAGAGAGAGAGAGAACGAACTGAACTGGGGGAACTCCCCAGTTCAGCATATGGGTCTGCACTGGACGGGATTCGATCCTCGGTCCCCGGCACTGCAAAGTAAGCGCTTAACCCACTGAGCCATTCCGGCTTCCCTCAAAGAATATTTTTAAAAAGCAAAATGATATAGGCAATTTCATCTGAAAAACTCTTTAAAAGAATGCTTCATGGTCACTTGTGATTACTTTTAATTGATTAATTTATTACATATATGTAGGATTTTTAAAAAGCTGTAATTTAAAAAGATACACAGAATAAGTGGTCTAACCACACTGGCAACTATCTAAACAACTCTATTAGGTTTTCAAAACATTTTAATTATATTAATTATTACTCATAGTTAATCTGAAATGTATAATCCCCATTTCTAAGAATATGTAGGTCAATGGCAAAGATATATTTAGACAGATTTAGACAGATATATTTAGAACAGTTTCTGAATTTCCAACCTGCTTCTTAACCTAAGACTATGAAATCATGAAAGACAAGCAGCTTCCTCTAGCCAAAATAAAAGTTCTAAACATCTGCATTTTTACAAAAGTTTAATTAGGTTACATTTGTACATTTAAAATATAAGGCTTTGATACAGCCTCCTTTAAAATAGGTTTTCCTAATGTGTTTTAAGTTAAATATTTAAAATTGGGGGTGGGAGCTGGGATGATTCAGTGTTAAGCACTCGCTTTGCATCCCCAAGGACTGAGGATCAAATCCCAGTCCCGGCCCGTGCTGACCCATATGCTGAACTGGGGTGTGCTTCCCATGTGGGAGGCCCCCAGTTCAGTTATTGTCACCTCCCACATTTGGCTCCTAGCTCTAGGGGTGGTGTCTCCCATTCAGGAGGCCCCCAGCCCAGCTCCTGCCCTGCATGGCCCCTGCCCACCTGAGTGGAACGAAACCATGTCAAAACCTGATGACATACAACTATGGAGAATACTCTGGGCCCTCCCCCTTCTCTGTCTCTGTTTCTGTCTCTTTCAAAAACAGTAAAATAAATCTTTTAAAAAATAGATAAAATTGGGGGGATGCTGGGATGGTTCAGCGGTTGAGCGCTTGCCTCACAATCGTGAGGTTCAGGGTTCATTTCCCACCCCAACCCGTGGGACCCGAAATGCCGAACTGCGGCAAAACTGGTTAACCACTGGGATGGCTCTACAGTGAGGGTTCTAGGCTCCAATGTGGGAGACCCCTGGTTCGGTTACTGCCCCTCGCAACCCCACATCCACCTGGGTGAAATGAAACCATATCACATCTAATGATGTACAACTATGGAAACTGCTCTGGGCCCTCCCCCATGTTCTCTCTATATCTCTCTCCCTCTCTCTCTCAAAAACAATAAAATTTAAAAACTAAAATAAAATTGGGTTTTGCCCACAAATATACAAGAATGTATCTTTTGTATAAATCAAGGCATATCTACATTTTACACTTAAGAAAATAAACAAGACTGCTCCTTTGATCATTTTCCCTAAAAACAAAACATCCATTGTTCTGATTCATTTTATAGAAACCATATAACCACCATTTCTTTATCTTTATATTAGAAGAAAACTGTATACCGTAGTTTTCCATACTGCACTTTAAATTATGCCCAAGACACAAAGGGTTAATCAGTGAAAGTAAAACTTATGCCATCTAAATAGGGAAGGAGTTATTAAGCAAGAGAGTTGCAGTTTAAATAGCCTCACACAACAGTCTAGTATAAATGCCTTTTTTAAATTATTATTTTTTAATAGCTGTAGCTTCAAAATCCAAAAATTGTTAGCTAGCTTATAAATATTCAACTAGGCATGTTTACGAGAAGGTACCCAAAAGAAACCTGGGATTTATATAAAATTGTGTATTTATTCTTACATGTTTAAACTTTAGTCACCTTTAAGGTACTCTCCGTCTCATGCCATACACCTATTCAGATGCTTTTTCCACTGTTAACAAGTTTTTTAACTCATCAATTTTGATACCTTTTAGTGTTTCTGTCATTTTTTGTTTCACCTCTTCCACACTGGCAAAACGTTTCCCTTTGAGGACTTTTTTTTTTCATCCGGAAAACAACAACAAAAAAATGTCACTTGGTGCGAGATCAGGTGAAGAGAGATTTTTATCAAAAACTGATAAACATTCAGCACAGTGTGGGCAGATGCATTGTCTTCCACACATTGTCCGTGTAAATCATCCATCATGAAATGGGCAAACGCACTGAAAGTCTCCAAAAAAATTCACTGAAGCTGAATGCAGTCTCTCACAATGCCAAATGGTACAATGATGCAGATGGGTTCCTAGAACACTCACCTAGGAGGGGAAGCCTGTACTACAAGTGGCTCACCCTTCAGAAGACAATTCCAGGTTTCTTTGGATCCCTCCTCATATTACTGAATCTGAGTCAAAAATGATGCACTCTCCTAGCACTAAAAACCAAAGCAACTGGACTATTTCAAAATGTTGTAGAAACACTTCTTATATGGACGAGATTTAAAGAAGTCATGAAACCACCAACACGAATGTAACCAACCTTAGAAGTTTCTGCCTCCAAGACAATTATGACATAAAACAGATTATAGCTTGCATCTGCTGCTAACTCACTTTTTTTTTAACAAGTAGTTAAGTAGTTAGTAACTTAAACTAAAGTAGTAGGACGGTAACTGGGTCCAAACCTAAAAAAACAAAATTCATGGCAATCAGTTGTCATGTCAGTTTGAAAATCACATTCAAACTCTCAAATTTTGGTTACTGTGTACCCAGAAACAAAAAAAAAGGGGGGGGGGTGCTAGGATGGCTCAGTGGGTTAAGCACTTGCTTTATAGCCCCAGAGCCCAAGGATCAAATCCCGGCTCCAGCCCATGTGGACCCATATGTTGAACTGGGGTGTGCCCCCAGTTCAGTTCTTGCTGGGGCCTATGCAGGAGGCTTCGGGCCCATTTCCTGCCCTGCGCCCACCTGTGGTATGAAACTACATGGAAAACTAATGCTGTCAACTATGGAAACTGCTCTGGGCCCTCCCCCTTCTCTCTCTGTCTCTCTGTCAAAAACAATAAAAAAAAAAATCTTTAAAAAAAAAAAAGGTAAGGTGTTTTGAAGTTTTGCTTGGCTTTGTATTTTAAAGATTTATTTTTTTATTGTTTTTGACAGAGAGACAGAGAGAGAAGGGGGAGTGCCCAGAGCAGTCTCCATAGTTGCACATCATTAGTTTTCTACATAGTATTCATTCCATAGGTAGGCATGGGGCTGCACAGAGCAGAAACCAGCCGCACGAGGCTCTTCCCAGCAAGAACCGGAACTGGGTGTATACCCCAGTTCAGCATATGGGTCGGCATGGGCCAGGGACAGGTTTCAACCCTTGAATCCTGGGGCTGCAAGAGCTGCTAAGCCATCCAGGCATCCCATGGCTTTATTTTTTTTAATATAAACAAGAACAGGAGTCAGGGACCAAGAGACAAATTACAACCCATGAAGATAAAACTAGAATGAAACAGGACTTTCAAACAGTATTTGTGTGCTTATTTCTTGCTGGTGTAGGCAACCGTCAAGAAAAAATTATAAAGTGACTCTACGGTGTTAGACAAGTTGGATATCAGCATAGATACTGTGACAATCTCATGTTGGAGGAGTATCACAATACTAGTAATCATTCAAAAAAATCAGAGCTTAACAATTACCTGACTCTTCTGACTGTGGCACACAAATACACTGCTGTAAAAGGGTGATTTTTAAAGCAAACAAAAAAGCAAGCACACATACAGAGCAATGAATGAGAAAATTTAAGCCCAAGAAATTAAAGAGTTAGCCTTCTACATGGGGGAGGGCAGAAACAGCATATTATAAAGAAAGCAATAAAAAAAAAACAAGTTATTTGTATAAATGTTTTCACTCACCCCCTCCACCCCATTATAGTACAATGTCCTTTAAAAATAGAAATTATGGGGAAGCCGGCATGGCTCAGTGGGTTAAGCGCTCACTTTGCAGCGCCGGGGACCGAGGATCGAATCCTGGCCCGGGCCCGTGCGGAACCATATGCTGAACTGGGAGCTTCCCCAGTTCGGTTCTCTCTCTGTCTCTGTCTCTCTCTCTCTCTCTCTCTCTCTCTCTGTCTAAATAAATAAATAAATAAATAAATAAAATGTAAATTTTTTTTAAAAATAAATAGGAATTATGGGGAAGCCGGGATGGCTCAATGGGTTAAGCGCTTGCTTTGCAGCCATGGGGACCAAGGATCGAATCCCATTCCCAGCCCGTGCGGACCCATATGCTGAACTGGAGAGTGCCCCCAGTTCAGTTCCCACCAGGGTGAGACCCCGGCTCAATTCCTGCCCTGTGCAGCCCCACACCCACCTGTGGAATGAAACTATGTGGATAAACCAATGATGTGAAACTGTGGAGACTATTCTGGGCCCTCCCCCTTCTCTCTGTCTCTGTATCTCTCCCTCTCTGTCAAAAACAATAAAAATAAATCTTTAAAAAAAAATTTTTTTTTAAGAACATTATAAAAATAGGGATTATGTTAATCATCTTCAGTTCAGTCACAGTTCCTAACACATATTTAATAAATATTTGAAATAATAAACTGAATCATTTTGTTTTTTATTGTTTTTTGACAGACACAACGAGAAGGGGGAGGGGCCAGAGCAGTTTCCATAGTTGACAGCATTAGTTTTACATATAGTTTCACTCCACCAGTGGGCATGGGGCTGCGCAGGGCAGGAACTGGTCCGGGAGCCTCCCACATAGAACCCGGCAAGAAGTGAACTGGGGGCATACCCCAGTTCAGCATATGGGTCTGCATGGGCCAGGGCCGGGATTCAATCCTCGGGTTCCGGGCTGCAAAGCGAGTGCTTAACACGCTGAGCCTTCCCAGCTTTCCCTATTGAATCATTTTTAAAAATAACCAAAATTACTAATGAAATGCCTTGTTTGTTTAAAACTTAGCACTACTGGCTTGTATATAAGAAATATATTCAAATATATAGTGATAAAAAGAGAAGTGATTCTGGTGGTGAACAAATAATGCAACACATAGATGATGTATTGTAGAATTAATTGTACACCTGGAACCTATGTAATTTTTATTAACCAATGTCACCCCATTAATTTAACAATTAAAAAAGAAGAAATATATTTCATTACAAAGAAACAACATGACTTCTGATAAAGTCTCCTTTTACCTTTTCATATAAAAACATAAGCAGGAGAAGCTGGGATGGCTCAGCAGGGTAAGCGCTCACTTTGCAGCCCAGGGGACCGAAAATCAAATCTCGGACCCGACCTGTGTGGACTCATATGCTGAACTGGAGTGTGCCTCCCATATGGGAGGCCCCAAGTTTGGTTCTCGCCCCCAAACCCCGGGTTCAGCCCCTGGCTCGCAGGGGCATGCCTCCCATGCAGGAGGCCCCCCCAGCCCAGTTTCCACCCTGCACAGCCCCCCCGCCCACCTGTGTGGAATGAAACCATGTTGAAAACTAATGCTGTACAACTATGGAGACTGCTCCGGGACGTCCCACTTCTGTCTCTGTCTGTCCCTCTCTGTCTCTGTTAAAAACAATAAAATAAATCTTAAAAAAAAAAAAATAAGCAAAAACTGATACAACTGCTAATATAATAGCCTAGTAAAGCTGTTCCCTTACATTTAGAATATTGTATTATAAAATTGTTGCACATGGGGAAGCCGGGATGGCTCAGTGGGTTAAGCGCTCACTTTGCAGCGCTGGGGACCGAGGATCGAATCCCGGCCCCAGCCCGTGCGGACCCATATGCTGAACTGGGGAGTTTCCCCAGTTCAGTTCTCTCTCTGTCTCTGTATCTCTCTCTCTCTCTGTCAAAAACAATAAATAAATAAATAAATCTTTTAAATTGTTGCACATTTATCCATAAAGAAGCAAAACCCAGACACTATAAAACTAACGAGGGGGAAAGCCAGGATGGCTCAGTGGGTTGAGCGCTCACTTTGCAGCACTGGGGACCGAGGATCGAATCCCGGCCCGTGCGGACCCATGTGCTGAACTGGGGACTTCCCCCAGTTCAGTTCTCTCTCTGTCTCTGTATCTCTCTCTCTCTGTCAAAAACAATAAATAAATAAATAAATAAATAAACAAACAAACAAACAAATGAATAAATAAATAAAAACTAACGAGGAAGAGGGCAATGTATTACTAAAAAACAAAATTAAGCCCCCTCTCCTAGGAGGTTCAGGTCTAAGAAGAGATTCCATTACACTGTACATCTGTAACAGTGATGGTCCCAAATCTTTTGAAATAAAAAAATTAATCATTTTTCTAGGTTTTACATATACACAATAACTTAATGACAATAGCACTCTTATCTTAAATAAGCACAAATATCACGAAATAAATTTTGCTTTTGAAGGACATCTGTCCATTATGTGTTAGGATTTGGTTTGGGGTTAAGTTTTTCCACTGAAAAGTTATAGCATGGATAATGCAGATACTGCAGGAATCAATGATTAGGACTGAAGTAAAAATACCTACAGAATTACTATATTAATATAGTAGAAAAGGCCCTTCTCTCCACAGCAACTTTTCCCTTCCCTTCACTTAGCTCTCAAGAGGTTGAAGAGGCTATGAACAAGATACAGTATAAAAGACTCAGAACTGGGAATGATGAAAGGCATTCAAAGTGAGGAATTATGAGTAATAAATTAATGGAGTTAGGCAATAATCACCAATAGCTGCTAGCATCACAGAGAACCAAATATTATGTGTCTCCTCTTTCAAGGACTCAACATCATCTATAAAGCATTATTGCTGAAATGGAAAAAAAGAAAAAACTGAAAGAGAGACTATATACCTCGTAGAAACTGAATCTGATTGATCAGGCCTCTAAACCTAATACATACCAATGAACAAGAATCCCAGAGGACAGAGGAACATGTTTAACGCCACCACAGGAATGTAACTGGCAAACTCAAACTGTGGGAAAATTCCTATTCATCAACAAATAATTTGCCAGGAAAAAGAAATGGAAGGAGGAACCTATAAGATTATAAAATACAAAGGACTTACTTGACTCAATCTGAATAGCTAGAAACACATTTATGAACTAATACAGAAATCTGAACACCAAATATCATGATTATCTAGAAATTATTACTAGGGATGTCTGGATAACTCAGTGGTTGAGTGCTTGCCTTGCAATCACGAGGTCCAGGGTTCAATTCCCAGCCCCGGCCAGTGCAAACCCAAATACCCATATGGGGAACTGCAGTTCAACTGGTAACCCCCAGGAAGAAACAGCAGTGAAGGTTCTCGCCTCCCACGCAAGAGACTCCTGGTTCAGTTCCCACCCCCCACAGCCCTACATCCACCTGTGTGGAATGAAATCATGTCACAACTAATGATGCACAACTATGGAAACTGCTCTTGGCCCTCCCTTCTCTCTCTTTCTCTGTCTCTCTCTCCCCCTACCTCACCATCTCTCAAACAATAAAATAAATCTTACAAAAAAAAAAATTATTGCTAATTATATTTCAGTGTGATATTAAGTTATCTGAATTTTCTTTTTTCTTTTAGAGTGGAGTTTAAGAAACTGGAGTGCTAAAAGGTTGGAGTACCATAAGGGAACACTAAAAACTAATACAACTGAATGATTTGGCCTACTCAGAACTGAAATATAAATTGTGAGATTGCAACCACGGAAGAGTTTTACTTGCTTGCTAGCCAATCTTTTCTCCACTGATATAAGCTCTATAAATAGGCCAAGAGTGATAATAGCTGCTCAAAGCACTTCATATGGCAGATACTACTGCTACTGACATGTATCCTGCCAAGTACCAGGACTGTGAATAAACCAGCATCAAGTAGGAAGCCAAGAAGTTACCAAATGCAATAAATGCACCATGGCTAATAAGAGACCCTCTAAGCACTCAAAAGTGCTATCAGTGTAAATAAAAAATAATTTAAAACACAGGTTCTAGATATTCAAGGTTTCTGCTCTGGCCATTTTCTATCTCCCTAAGATAACAGTACACATAAAGATGGGTTACACCACATGCTGGAATCTGAGGTCCCCAAGATAAATGTTACAAAAAAACCTATCCACTGTACATGCCCTAAGGCTCACAGCAAATTGTTTAGTGGATTGTAATGGAGAAAAATAATGATGATGAAATTTTTTAAGATTTATTGTTGTTGTTGTTGTTGACAGAAACAGAGAGAAGGGGAGGGCCCAGAGCAGTCTCCATAGCTGTACATCATCAGTTTTCCATATGGTTTCGTTCCACACAGGTGGGTGGGGGTGTACAGGGCAGGAACTGGGCTGGGGGCCTCCCACATGGGAGGCACACTCCCTTGAGCCAGGGGCCAAGGGGGGAGGATGTGTGTGTGTGTGTGGAGGTGGGGGGTTTGAGCCTTGCTCCCAGGGCCCAAAGCAAGAGCTTAACCCACAGAGCCATCCCGGCTTCCCCATAAAATGTTGATTTAAGAATAAACTGGGGAAGCCGGGATGGCTCAGTGGGTTAAGCGCTCACTTTGCAGCGCCGGGGACCGAGGATTGAATCCCGGCCCCGGCCCGTGCGGAACCATATGCTGAACTGGGAGCTCCCCCAGTTCAGTTCTCTGTCTCTGTATCTCTCTCTCTCTCTCTGTCAAAAAATTAATAAATAAATAAAACTTAAAAATATATATATTAAAAATATTAAAAGAATAAACTATTGGGGAAGGTGGGATGGCTCAATGGGTTAAGTGCTCACTTTGAAGCCCCAGGGACCGAGGTTCGAATCCCAGCCCCAGCCCATGCGGACCCACATGCTGAACTGGGGTGTGCCCCCAGTTCAGTTCTTGCCGGGGCCTATGTTGGAGGCTCCCAACCCAGTTCCTGCCCTGAGCAGCCCCGCGCCCACCTGTGGAGTGAAACTATATGTAAAACTAATGCTGTCAACTATGGAGACTGCTCTGGGCCCTCCCCCTTCTCTCTGTCTCTCTCTGTCTCT
This sequence comes from Craseonycteris thonglongyai, assembly GCA_004027555.1. Lineage (NCBI taxonomy): Eukaryota > Metazoa > Chordata > Mammalia > Chiroptera > Craseonycteridae > Craseonycteris > Craseonycteris thonglongyai. The sequence goes on from PVKE010000389.1 coordinate 68,341, forward strand.
GTTTCTCTTTGCCAAAAATCAGTAAAATCTTTAAAAAAAAAAAAAAAGAATAAGCTATGCTTCCATTCTAGGTTAAAACTAAGGCAGACAGGATACTGCTTAAAATCTTAACCACATGAGGTTTTTGTTCTTAACACAGAAAGGAAAGTAGTCTTGTTTTCCTAGAGTTTAGTCCACACCCAACTTCCCTCTCCCCAACAATACCTTTCTCTAATTATAAGGCACCTAACAAAATGCTGACTCTGGACATCATAAAGTCACTTTTTTTTTTTTAAACCAGACAACTCACTAGAAAACAAACCTCTACGGATCCCTTTAGTATACTGTTTCCCTAATGTTAATCATGCTAACAAAAACTTTAATTTCTAGATTATCTAATCACAATCCTAGTTTATCCACATTCATGGACACTAATTTACTAATACATGCACTTGAATTCTGGAGTAAAAACTATTTTTTAAATGAACTAGTAGTACAAAAAGAACATTCAAGACTCCAATCATTTTCTTTTAAAGCTTAGAGACCCACTTAAGAAAAATGCCATTTTCCAGTATCTATTTAGAATGATTTTATGAAGAAAAGACTAACCCTATACTACAGTTGTTATAATATATACTACAGTCTACTTTTCTCCACATTTTTAGAGCAGGAAAGAAACCTAGAAATCATCTAATTCACTACATTCGAGTTCACCGACCACAAATGGCTTCTTTTATCTCTGAATCCATCACCACCTTTCACCTAAGTGGTCAGTAAATTGGTTTATTACTTAATCGCATATAAATACCCCCACATACAGAAAAACACACTATACAGGTAGATTTATACTTTTGATTAATCTTAACTAGAAAATACTCATCCAGGTAGTTTTAAAATTAAATAAAGTCAAGTTAATAACAGAATTTACACCGTCTGTCCATTGGCAATTAAGTGACAGAATCTGATCAAGGAGGAATGAGGTCCCTATTCTAAAAAAAGACATGAAAGAATAGAAATAAAACTTAAACACTGCAAATTAACGCCACAAATCCTAAATAAGACAACCATCAAATGTGAATCATACTGGTTATTTTACAGTATTTTTAAATCACATTTAGTATTATTAAAATGTATGTATAATACATACAAAACATTTCCTCCTTAGCAGTTCAGGAATACAGAAGATAATAAAACAAGCAAGATGTTTTTTAATTTCACCCTGCTCCTCTCTTTTACCACAAGGACCTAAAGGCTGAGTGTGAAAACTGACTGAACTTCAATCCCACGTCTGCTGAGAGAAGCTGCCCACACAGAAGAAAATACCATTTATTTCCCTTAAGTTCAATCATGAGTCCTGAAAGAGTAAGGAAAGTAGGAACAAGTAAAGATAAAGGCTAAGGGTAGGGTCTCTTACTGCAGCAAAGCAAATGGGAACCAGGGACCTTGGCTCAGAGCTAAGGCCAGGGATTGTTTTAAGAAAATGGCAGACAAGCCCAACCAGGGGGAAATTGCCAACTTCGATAAGGCCAAACTGAAAAAGATGGAAATGCAAGAGAACAAACATCTTACTGACCAAAGAGACGATTGAGCAGGGACGGAGTGAAATTTCTTAAGTACCTGGAAGACTCCCCACCCGTGTCATCTTGGAGACCTCAGTTATGACATGGAGGAAGAGCCACCTGCAAGATGGACATGAGTGACAAGCTGCACTGTGAACCCAGGCACTCTGCACCCATGCCAGTGGCCTGTGGGTTTCTGAGGGGAACCTTCCCACAATCGAACTGCCAAATTATCTGGTTTGCCCTGGGATAGTGTAGAAATTTATTCCTATGATTAATGAAAATAAAAACACCTTGTGGCAAAAATGAAAATAAAAAAGGTATTAATATAAAAAAGATAAAGTCTTTAAGCAAGTTTCATGACAACAGTCAAATTTAAATTTAAGACTGGAATTTGACAACTAATAAAGAATAACCATGATATTAGTCTGATGATCAAGAATTAATCCAAAATAAAAATAAATAAAACCAATAAAATTCTACTTATTAAACTAAAGGCTAAAGGAAAGTCTTTCAAAAGGAATGCTATCTCATCTTTTATATTTCACCAGAGTTTCCCCCCCCCCCCCCCAAAACAGGGGCCTCCAAACTACGGACCGCAGGCCCTCTCATCCGGCCCGTGGAGACCTTTTTATCTGAATAAAATAATATTAAATAAATAATTAAAAACAACATCTATGTTTTGATTCTTTTTTATTTGGACCTCGAGTGTGTAGTCAGCCCCCAAACTGCTGTTTGATAGTTAATGTGGCCCGGGGCTGAAAAGTTTAGAGACCCCTGCCCTAAAAGACTAAAATAACTCATTAGCAGACTAAGGTACTGTACCATCCATCACAACCTGGCCCTAACTTCATCTACCGTATCTATCCCTCTATAAGCAAACTCAATGCATTGACCACACTTAACCATTCAAATCACTGATATTTATAATTCCACACAGGCTGTTCTCTAGCCTGGAATGCCCACCTGGGAACTAATCTCAAACTTTAGGTTTAAATGTGTAAGTTCCTTTAGTATCACAGAATTAGCAGCAAGATATATAGCAACTAAAGCACTACTGGCACAAATTAAGCAATCAATAAATTAGTGTAGTAAGAATAAAGAGGTTCCACCTAAGTATTTTGTTGTCTGTGGTTTCTCAAAGTTTCCTCAATAGCTCTTCCCCCTTTCTATAGTCTCATAGCTTTTTTTTTTTAAGATTTATTGTTTTGAGGAGAGGGGGGGAGGGAGAGAGGGAGAGGGAGAGGGGGAGAGAGAGAGAGAACCCAGAGCAGTCTCCACAGCTGTACATCACCAGTTAGGACATGGTTTCATTCTGCACAGGTGGATGTGGGCCGTGGGGGGCAGGAACCAAAAGGGGACCTCTTGCATGGAAGGTGGAAACCTTCACCGCCATGCCATCCTGGTGGTTACCATTTGCACTACAATTCAGCATATGGGTTTGCAGAATTAAATCCGAACCTCCCAATTGTGAGGCAAGTTCTCAACCCCTGAGCTATCCCAGCATCCCCCATCTCACTGCTTTTTACTAAGTTGCTACTATGTCTATTTCACTTTTACTCTAATTACAGCTACCCAAGAAACTTTATTTGGCCCCAAACTCTTTCAGAAAATAGAAAATACTGAAATCAGTATAGTTTAAAAGAAACACATCATAGTACATTTTTCATCTTTTACAGGTTTTCTCAAGTACTGTTAATTCCGTAAACATGTCCCTAGTTCTGTGCAGGAAAATTAGAGAGGTTTAAAATGATTTACGGGAAATCAAACATACATTAATGAAAGTGAGCTGATCCTGGGTGGTGAGCACATAATGCAATGTATAGACATGTAATGTAGAATTGTACGCATGGAAACAATGTAATTGATATCAATCAATGTCATCCCAATAAATTTAACAAGAAAAAATAAAAAAGTTTTATGGGAAGCCTGGATGGCTCAGCAGGTTAAGCACTCACTTTGCAGCCCCGGGACCCAGGGTCAAATCCTGGCCCCAGCCCACGCAGTCCCATGTGCTGAACTGAGGTGTGCTTCCCGTGCAGGAGGTCTTCCCGCCTTGCTCGGCCCCCACCCACCTGTGTGGAACTAAACCGTGTCAAAGACTAATGATGTACAACTATGGACTGCTCTGGGCCCTCCCTCTTCTTTCTATCTCTCTCTGCCTCTGTCTCTCTCTACCAATAACAAAATAAATCTTTAAAATGATTTAGCAGGAATGCTGGGATGACTAAGCAGGTTGAGTGCTCATCTTGCAGCCTTGGGGTCTGAGGATCAAATCCCAGCCCTGGCCCATGAAGACCCATATGCTGAACTGAGGTGTGTCCCCAGTTTGGTTCTCGCTGGGGCAAGCTTCCATGTAGAAGGCCCCCGGTTTGGCTCCCACCCTGGGTATGCTTCCCATGTAGGAGGCCCCCAGATTGTGGGGGCGTGCTTCCCATGTGGGAGGCCCCCGACCCAGTTCATGCCCTGTGCAGCCTCGCGCCCACCCGTGTAAGTGGAACAAAACTATAACAAAAATTAATGAAGAACTATGGAGACTGCTCTGGGCTCTCCACTTTCTCTCTGCCTTGCTCTCTCTCTCTGTCGAAAACAATAAAAATCAATCTTTAAAAAAATAAAAATAAATAAAAATTATTTACCAAAGTTACAAATGTAGGGTCTGGGTCTCTAGTATATATAAGTTCCAAATTTTAAAAAGAAAATGCCCATGTATCAAGTCTACTCATGCACATATCAAAACAAAACCATAAGACTGACGATCCCAGCAAAACAACCCCTTGAATGAATGACTGACTATACAAGCTCCCAGAAGTTAGTAGTCATATAGTAAGGAGACTTAAGGTACCAATGACACCTATTAAAATAGAAACCTTTGAAGGACATTCACTGAGCACTCAGTTCTAACTGAACTGCATTAAATTACCATCTAAAAGCTGAATCTATCTTTAATATATGGATCTTGGATAAATCATGAAGACTATAAGACAAAGTATTATGATACTTGCTCTTTTATAAATGCATTTAAGAATAAAATGACTTAGTAACATCTACACTGTGAACTTAATATGGAGCTAAAAATGAAGTTTCTAGGGCCAAAATCTAGTCCTTCACATTTTCAAAGAAAGATGTCAGGAAAAAAAAATGTTTTCCCATTAATAAAACACATTTAGCTGATGCTTTAGGCAAATCACCTTGAAGTTTCCCCCTGCCTTTCATAATGCATACCTATTTTGAAGTTTACACCTATAATATCTTAACATTATGAAAAAGATATGGTTTGAAGTTTTAAGATTACATATGGTACTGGAAAGTACTCTGAAGGAATCTGATTTAGAATGGTCTAAAAATATTTTTATTTCTCATTTCATGGAATTGCACGAAATTTCACTAAGGCTCTTTTTAAAAGCAGCATAAGAAGTTAACATGGTAAGCTCCATCTTAGTTTCCTGAATTCAAATTTAATTCATAATTTTATATTTACTAAGCAAAAAACACTCAACTAGGCATTGTATTTAGCCAGCCAGATTACTCAGCCAAAATATACACTTCCTACTAAAAAAAGGCTAGCTTTGTGACTCCTCAGGACATCAGGTAATAACTATCAATTGTAAGCCTCTAAAAATGCTTGTTAAACCAAAAGGCAATGCTTACTGGAGGAATCCAGATTGCCAGGGTCAGCAAAACTACATTAGAAACTTAACAGCCTCCATTCTTAAAATATCCCAGAAGACAGGGGGTGATTCAAACTGTTAGCATGTTCCCAACGAAACTACACAATAGCTTAAGCAAAACTGCCAGATGTATTTGTAATTAAAAAGTCCAACCTTGACAAAGCATCGTCAGTGGGTCTTTCATCCTACTGTAGGGAAGGATTCAGAAAGCAAAAAAACGCAGGCAAGAAACGAAAAGCACATCCAAGGATAAACTGCTCAAGCGGTTCAATCCGAGTGAACAAGTACAGCCACGCGTTCACTCCTTCAACCTGTGAGCATCTTATTCTGCGACGGGAGGGGACGATTTAAAAGGCAGAATGAATGGCCTGCGGCTGTTGAGGGCAAAGGCTCCAACACGCTGAGGTCAGTGCTATGCGAAAGTACGAGGTGCTACGGGCGGGGGGAGAAGAGAACTCCGGGAAGAGGCAGAGGAGACAATGATCTTGTAATTGGGGCTTGTACCATCTACGTCCTCCCCGGTTTTCTAAATAAAGTGGACAAACTCGCCAGAAGAGGTCAATTTTGGAGATTGACGCATCTCTCCCATTGCCCAGAGGTGTCTGCCGACCGAGAGTAATGGAAACGCTAAGAGGCAGGCGGCGCCAAAGCCGGAGGAAGCCTTTCCTCCCTTCTAGGCCACCGCACCCGCGGCGCTCGTGCGGCCGCCTGGGCTCGCAGGCGTCGGGGCAGGTGTCGGCGCCAGACCCCGGCCCGCGGGGGGCAGTTGGCAGAGCCGGCGCCGCCGCTTCCCCGGGGAGAGGGGGCCGGGGCGCCGCAAAGTTGCGTGAAGGCAGCGCCCGGGCCGCAAAGCCGCTCCCCCGCGCGGCCCACGGACTGCGGCACCTCCAGCCTCCTCCCCGCGCCGGGGAAAGGCACCCGCCTCGCGGACCCCAGCGACCCAGGGGAGGCGGAGGGGAGGGGACGCGGCCCGCCAACTTGGCCGGGCCGGGAGGACAAGAGGGTCACCTGCGGGCGTGGCGAGCATCCCCTCGTGCTCATCCCCCCACCGAGACGTCCAGCCAGCGCCCGCCACGACCCCAGCGCCCAGCCGCCGCAGAGCCCTCGCCGGCGGCCCGCCCCCCTCAGGCTCACCCTGACCCCCTCCCGGGAGAAGCGGTCCGCGTCCCGCTGCTCGACCCGTAGCTGGGCCGCGGCCCTGCGCCCCTTCCCGCCTCACCTGCGCTCCGCCGCGGCTCCGGACCTCCCCGCCGGCTCCGCGCGCCCCGTCGGGGAACACACCGACCCCCGGGCCGGGGCTCTCACCGCCGCAGTCACTCGGGACGCGACGACCACCGTCGCCTTCTCCTTCTCAGCACAAGCCCCCAACGGCGAGCAGAGGGTTGCGGTCAAGAGCCCCGCGGGGGCGACAGGGAATCTCGCCGCCTCCACAGCTTCCACCACCAAGTCCCTTCACGCGTCCGCGCCGCCCGGAGAAAATGTCACCAGAGGCCGTTCCGCTCGGCGCTCCACTTCCGCCCGGAACCACAGAGCCCGCGCCGGTCAGCTAGAGCAGCCGCTGCGGCGGGAGCCTCGAGGGATTGGCGCGGGAAGCCGCTGGAAGTCAGACAGCGCCATCTAGTGGAGAGAACCCGCGCTCCTCCCGCTCCACAGTGCCCGGCTCCAGCTGGCTTCCCGGGCCTCCTTCCCGCGCTCTCCCCATCGGGTGAAGCTGCTCCACTCCAGAAATACCTTTATCCAGGGTCGAAAAACCAGTTAATGCAAGCCAAGAACAATGCCCTAAGAAAAGGACAGCACTCCCTCTCCCCTGCACTGCTCAACACTCACCCCTCCTGAAGCCTTCCCGAATGAAGCTCGTGGCGTCCGAATGCTTGAGTCACTCCAGCAGGGAGTCCGCACCCTTCTCTCCTCGCTTTTTCGCGGATGCCTACTGCCTGGCTCTGGGAGACTCGGCCGTGCTACTACTCGTGCTGTGCGGTATCAACATCCCGTTCAAGTTTCTGGGTGGGAACCTTGCAGGCCTCGCAGATAGACCGCCACCTGCTGGTGGAACGGGATCGAACAGGGAGACCCCGCTCCGTCCGTGACCGCGTTGCAGGCGCCCCAAATTCCACTTCTGCAGAGTCACTCCTCTGATTTGCAGTTCACCTTGGGAGGGGTGACACACTGGCGCACTCTGAATTTTCGAGGCCCTTCCTTGAGGTCTGGGTTTGGGAGAAACGTGCTGGACACAGGACCCAGAGGGAAGGTGAGAGGCACCCGTCGTCTGGTGTGTACAGAGCTTCCAAAGATGGAAGAAGAGATGTGGAGAACGAGCCTCACTACTCAAGATCTGGCCAAGAGACTTCGCTCCTTAAAAGCAGGGTTTTGAGAAAGAAAAGAAAAGAAGGGCAAGAGAAGAAAAGATCTTTGCCTTTTCAGGAGCTATGCTGGGACCTGGGGTGACACTCCCAAAGAGGAGATTCTGAAAATCATAGTGCTGGCCCCACTCACCCCTTAACATCAGTCTCCCCTTTAGAGCTGGCCCCCAGTTCCCTCCAATTCTTTCATTAATGCTGAATGCCTACAAGCGTGGGAGTCTTCCATCCCTGACTAAATAAGTAGACAAAATAATTTTATATAATAGCTTTCATTGAGTTCCTACTGTATGCCTGGCACTGTGCTTTGCATTCAAATGGATTTATTCATTCAATGCTCACAACAAACCTACAAGTTTGATGGCATTTATACCCCCAGGTGACAAAAGTAAAAAACAAGGCACAGAGTGAGTGGTAAAGTGACTTGCCCAAGGTAACACATCAATAGGTGGCAAGACTGGATTCCCACACCTACAGCCCAAATCCAGAGCCTGCTTTCTCAACCACTACCACCAACTGCCTTTTTGAAATTAACTGAGAATATACTGTATAGCAAATAAACATTTCATTTCTTCATTCGTTTATTCACTTATTCTTTTATTTCCCTGCTACTTTAATTCTAAAAGCATTTGAGAGCTTGTGGGATAGTAACAAGATCCCAGGCTCTTTCAGGAGAAAAAGAGAAAAGAACTACAGCCATTCCTCACGTAATGACTTAGCTGTTTAACAACGGCTAGGACTTTTGACCAGGGAATCAATCCCCTTTCTCAGTCTTTGTCTGGTTCCCACAGTCAATTAGTAGTCACTATAGAAAGCATTCGAAATCACATAAGACTACGTATTTTGCTTGTAAGTGCGGTGTCTCGTGGTATCTATTGAAAAATGCATATCCTATGGTACCATGACATGCCACAAGACATCCGCCTTTAAGCTCCTTGCTTATCGACCTAATCTTAGGAACGGGACTCGGTCCTTAAGTGAGGAGTGCCTATACTAAAATCATAGCTGTCAGTCTTGGAATGAATGTGAACTAATGCATTCAGTTTTAAAACGACTCCTTGACAGTCTTATCTGGTCAATGCTGTAGAGATACTGAAGTAGGACCCTGACTATTGAGGTACCATCTTGGCTCCCTCTGTGTTTAATATCAATTCCCTACAGAAAGTGGACTGTGGGGAAGCCGGGATGGCTCAGCAAGTTAAGCACTCACCTTGCAGCCCCAGAGTCGTAGGATTGAATCCCAGCCCTGGTCTGTGGATCCATATGCTGAATTGGAGTGTGGCCCCAGTTTGGTTCTCTCCGGGGTGAGCTTCCCATGTGGATGGCCCCTGGTTTGGCCCCCAGCTCCTGGGGGCATACCTCCCATGCCAGAGGCCCCAGCCTGGTTCCTGCCCTGTGCAGGGCCCATCCACACACGTACAACTGTGGAGACGTTCGTGGGCCCTCCCCCTTCCCTCTGTCTCTCTCTGTCCCTGTCTCTGTCAAAAACAATAAAATACATCTTAAAAAAAAAGGAAGTAGACTGTGTATATTTTGGGAGGCTGGGGCATTTGATATCCTAAATTCTGTTTTCCCTGTTACTATCATATTTAGGTGGCGAAATTGGGCATTTGGTTTCTTCTTCCCCTTCTAGAGGAGCCTGAAGGGCAGGGGAGTTACTCCTACTGCTGCCTTGCTACCCTGCTCCATCCTGTTGCCTCTACCGAAATTTCTGTCACGATCCCTCTGCTCACAGACACTGCCGTACAAATATGACCGCCCCTTGGCCTCTGCGGTGTTACTACTGAATCATATTGGTCATAAGCTCTAGAGGCCAAGGCCAAGCTGGTCAGCATCATTGTTTGTACCTGATGTACCACCTGGATGGGGCTGGGCCTGCAGCAGGTGCTGTTCAAAGAGTCAACCTGAGCAATAGCATTTGCTATATTCCATAGTTTGTTCCCTCCTTACTGGACAGGTTACTCCCGCCATTTGGCCCTGTAAGGTGGACACCATTATTAGAATTACTCTTTAAATGAGGAAGATGGAGGACCTGAGGGGCAGAACTCCCCTCTGGGCTTTGGGCCACCCCTTCTTTCCTTCTCAGATTGCTGAGAACTGGGCTACCCTTCCTTTGGCATAACCCTCCCCCCTTTGAATCCTCCCAGCATAACTAGCACCCATTAGGCCTCTGGGCCTGCAGCAGGTGCCTAATGGAAGTGGTAACCCGAGGACTAGCACCACAATGTGGCTGCCCTTGCTTTGACTATTGGGTGGTCTGTTCCCTCCTGACTGAGCAGGTTACTATAAGGCAGTTGAATTGAGGAGGGGGCTGGAAATGAAATTCTGCACTGAGGTGGCCATGTATCCTCAGACAAGTCACCACTTCCAGAATTAGCACACCCTGCTGGGCCTCAGAGAATTATTCCACAGGATTTAATTACGTCCTCCATACAAAAGGCCACCCAGAAGGATTCTAAGGATTCCAAATAGCAGGTGACACGGTTCCTGGGCCCAGGGACTCTGGAGTCCAACAACTCTGACTTCGGATCTGGTTCTGTCTCAGTTCTGTAACCTCACCAAGCCTCAGCATCCTCACGTATCAAACACTAATGACTCCTGATACTACTGTCCATGTAAGAAACATCCAAAGCTGTAGAGAACTTTAGAGTTGATTTGAGCCAAACTGACAATTACCAGGAAGCAAAAGCTTAATGAATTAAGAAAATGCTCCAAAGAATGGCAGTTTTGCAGCTATTTTATACATTAAAATCAAAGGAGGAGACCTAAGGAAAGATATACAAAATCTACTGGTAGTAGATTAAAGGGGTAGAAGAAAGCAAAGGGGAAATCTCTGGGATTGGATAAAGAGTAAAATGGAGAAACACATACTTCTTTCACATTGGTGGGTACAGGATAGTTAATAATTAACATCGTACACCACAGAAAGATGGAATTTAGGGAACAAGATAATAATGAGGGGTTCTATAGTCTCATTGTCTGATGCTGTGGGTTGTGCCCTGAGGTGTCCAAAAGAAGAGATTACTCTGATAGTCAAAGGGTCTGTTATCTTAGATGCAAAACAGACAATAGACAGGCTTACTTAAGGTAAAGACTGACCTTTGTCAAGGAAGCGACAGGCCAAGGCTGTGTCTACCCCGCAGCAAATGGCTTCTGTTAGGACTGTTTCTGTGGTTCATTTTGGTCTCTGAGTTCCTAGGGCCCACCATGCTGGCCTCCCCAGAGCTTGTCAGATTTAGTATGTGACCCCTTTTCCATCCACACTACCCTGCAGGATCTTGTAAGGGATGAGGGTGAAATGAGTCATATGTGTAAAGCTCTCAGCACAGTTCTTGGCTCAGAACGCGTTCTATAAACAGGGCCATTGTTCCGATGATGACACCTCAGGCCAGCACCTCCAACAGGCACAGGCTCACACTGGTCACGTACAGGGGCATTGTCATCTCAGTCCACTAATTCTTCCAGAGAGATCAATTCACGTGGAACCCAAATGGAGCAGGGCAGAAAAATGTCATGAACATGGGGCTATGTGGGGGGGAGGGTGATTGAGAGGGGCCCCTCCCTCAGCTCCCTCAATTCTCTGGGGTGGATAATCCAAGCTCTGTCTTGGGCTCCAAGATCTTCTTTACAATCAAGTGATCCCTCTGACAACCCCTTCTATATGCAAACTCTGTAACTTCTATTAAAAACTAGAAATAAAAACAAAGGACAGTGTTATATTTTTTTGACAAGTATGTATTGGTCTTTCATTTTTCTTTTAAAGATTTATTTTTTATTGTTTTTGGAGGAGAGAGACAGAGAGAGACAGAGAGAAAAAGAATAGGACCCTGAGCAGTCTCCATAGTTGTACATCATTCGTTTTTCGACGTAGTTTCATTCCACACAGGTGGGTGCAGAGCTGTGCAGGGCAGGAAACCGCCAGGGGGTTCCCACATGGAAGGCACACCCCCCACAAGCCAGGGGCTGAACTGGGGGCCTCCCACATGGAAGTTCACACTGGCAGGAACCAAACTGAGTCCCCCCCACCCCCACACATACACACATGGAAAGCACACCACAGTTCAGCATGTGGGTCTGCACGGGCCAGGACCGGGACTCAATTCTCGGATCCTAGGGCTGCAAAGCGAGCACTCAACCTGCTGAGTGATCCTGGCTTCCCCTGGTCTTTCATTTTTCAATGAAAAGAATAACTTTATATGACACAGCACCCGACCTGTGGGACCTCCTGGGTAGGAGGGGCAAGGGACTCCTCTGATATCCCATTTGAACTCCCACGCCTACTGCCCATCACAGCACTGTTCAGTCCCTTCCCAACATTTGCGCCATTGTGTACTTGTGCATATTCCTCTTTCTAGTCCATCTGACTCACTAGACCAGACCACACAGGCTGTTCTGCTCTGCAGTACAATGATGTAAATGGAAGAAGTCCGTCTAAGCATCTAGATGGAGAGACACGGAAACCTGAAAGAATGTCAAAATAAGGAAGTGGCGCCGAGTGCCAAGTAGGTGAGAGGCTGGGAGGAGGGCCATCGGGGAATGCCTTGGGGAGGACCCGGAACCTGCTAACCTGTGGTTAAAAAGGAGGAAGAGTCAGGGCCTTGAGGGCAGAGCTCACCTTTTCTCCTCCTCACCCTCCAGATGGCCAGCACACGATCTAGTAGATAGGACACATTCTGTAGCTATTTGTGACTGAAGGAACAAGTGTGTAGAGAAGCTGGCCTGGTGAGAAGGGAAAGGGGGCAGGAGGTAGAAAAGCCCCTGGGATGTTTGGAGAAGGACAACCCCAGGGCAAGGCTGCCTCAGGCTGATCAGCTGAGGAGAGACTGATACAGGAATGCAAAACAGCCGCCTGAGGATACAGTGGCTGCCCCTCTAACCAGCTTTGGTACCTAGGCTTGCTGATTGTGTCACCCGCCCAGGAGCGGACTCATGCCCTTGCCCCTTCCGTTTGTACCACCTCCCGCCTTGCTGTGTAAAAATGGAAGAAGCCAGGTGGTCTGGGCTCAGACTTTGGAGGAGGAACTCCTCTGGGCCCACCGGTGTAGTAAAAGGTGCTCCGGGAAGCTGGGGTGGCTCAGCGGGTTAACACATTGCCTACGGATCACGATAATCTTCGTTTTTTTCTGAGCCATGCGTTAAGGACGGGTAACGAGAACTCTCGTTTTTACACTTGACCTTTTATTTTTTGCAAGATTTATTTAATTAATTAGGTTTGGTTGATATATAACGAGCAAATATTATCGATGGATAAATTTATGTAAGTACAAAAAATTTCATTGAAAAGTTATAAATAATACGGAAGCAATAGCATTTTAAAGAGAAGAGTTCATTTCAACATGGTCTCATTTAAATACCTGCCGGAACAGAGGGGTCTGAGGGTTTTAAACCCCGCCGTATGCGACGTGTTAAGTGCTCGCTTTGCAGCCCGGAGCCCGAGGATTGAATCCCAGGCCCGGCCCATGTGGACCCACATGTGGAACTGGGGTGTGCCCCCAGTTCAGTTCTTGCCGGGGCCTATGTGGGAGGCTCCCGGCCCAGTTCCTGCCCTGCGCAGCCCCGCGCCCACCTATGGAGTGAATCTATACAGAAAACTAATACTGTCAACTATGGAGACTGCTCTGGGCCCTCCCCCTTCTCTCTGCCTCTCTCTGTCAGAAAACAACAAAAATAAATCTTTAAAACATAAAAGATAAAAGGTTCTCCAACTCTCCGAGTGCCTTGTGGTTTCTCCAGAACAATCTGTTCTCCATAACAAGATAAGGCCAGAAGGGAGGTTGGGGGCTGAAGTGGGTGTAAGGAGTCCGGGCTTCATTTTTTAAGCACTAGTGGGGAAGCAGGTGGGCACTCTCACCGAGCTCTAGTGAGTGTTGTCAAGATCAGCAGCAAGTGGACCCTCCCTGGCCGCCTGGGCCCCAGGCTGACCAGGCAGGAGGGGCTCTGGGAGGGGAAAGGGCTAAGTCAAGGACTGCCCAAAGAAAGAAAGGAAAGCATTAGAAAAGGGAAGGGCCTGTCGCCCTAGAGACCCTCCTCCTGGATGGCAGATGGGACACATTCTAAAGACGCACTGACTTGAATGAAAGGACTCAAGGACCCCGAAGGGCTTCAGAGCACCTGAAACAGCAGCTTTATGGAGAACGCACCCCTGTCCTCCACCTTCCCCCCTCCGGCTCTGAAAATTCATATTTAAGCAAGAACATGAGATCTGTAGTGTAATTTAAAAGACATATGTGGTCTTTGTCCTCACTTTCTGCTACAGAGCTCCCTAAACCCTTGGCGTTTCCTGAGTGACCAGTGCCTTTTGTTATTCTTAAGGAACCCCTTTCAACACTACCCAGATTTATGCTAACGAGGTGACTCTTGGTGGGCCTCCAGGTAGCGTCAGGATGAGGGCTGGTGGGCAGAGACAAACCCAGTGATGACAGGGTTGGAACTTGTATTCCCCCCTCCCAGCTCTGGGAAGGGGAGAGGGGCTGGAGGTTGAGTTCAATCACTCATGGCCAGTGATTTCAGGATCATGTCTGCATAAGGAAACCTCAATAAAAACCCCTAAATGGTGGGGTGCAGAGAGCTTTCAGGTCGATGAACACATTCAGATGCTGGGGAGGTGGCTGGCTGGAGAGGACACAGAAGCTGTGCACCACCTTTCCCCCCATGTTTCTCCTCCATGGGACTGTTATTCTGTTGGATCCTTTCTCTTGTAATAAACCAGCAATAATAAGCAAAGTGCTTACCTGAGTTTTGTGAGGCCTTCTTACCAATGACTGAACCTGAGGAGGAGTCATGGGAAACCCCACATTAATACTCTTCAGGGAGTAAGTGTGGATAGCCTGGGGACCCCACTTGTGGCTGGCATCTGAAGTGAGACAGTCTTGTGGAACTGAGCCTTAAACCTGAACAGTCGGCCATAACTCTGAGTAGTTTAGTGTCAGAATTGAACTGAACTGTTGGACACCCAGTTGTTGGAAAACTGGTATCAGAAAAAAAAAAAACCAAAAAAAAACACACACACATAGGAAGGATCCTAAAACATTTGGCTTAAATAAATGTTATATTTGATTCTAAATTTTTAAAAAAGATTTACTTTATTGTTTCGACAGAAAGAGACAGAGAGAAGGGGGAGGACCCAGAGCAGTTCCCATAGGTAATATCATTAGTTTTCAACATACATTTCATAGGTGGGCGTGGGGCGCGCAGGGTGGGGACTGGGCTGGGGACCTCCCACATGGGAAACTCACCCTGGCAGGAATCAAATTGGGGTGGGAAGCATGACCCAGTTTAGCATGTGGGTCTACATGGGCCAGTGCCAGGACCAGAACTTGATCCTCGGACCCCGTGGCTGCCTTGGGAGCACTCGACCAGCTGAGCCTCTGAACTTCCCAATATTTGGTTTTAAAGATTTATTTTTATTGCTTTAACAGACAGAGGGAGAGAGAGAGATACAGAAACAGAGACAGAGAGAAGGGGGAGGGCCCAGAACAGTCTCCATAGTTGCACATCATTGTTTTTTCCACATAGTTTTATTCCACGGGTGGGAGTGGGGCTGCACAGGGCAGGAACTGGGCCGGGGTCTCACCTTGGTGAGAACTGAACTGGGGGCACTTCCCAGTTCAGCACATGGGTCCACACAGGCCAGGGCTGGGACTCAATCCTCAGTCCCCAGGGCTGCAAAGTGAGCGCTTAACCCACTGAGCCATCCCAGCTTCCCCTATATCTGGTTTTAAATAGATGTTACATTCAGGAAGATAAATCCCAGGCCAAGTGTCTCTTCAGACTCCTCCTTCCCTGTGACTGTGTCCACCTCTTCCTTGGTGGTCAATGCTGCCATCACCCAGGACTCTGGAAGGTCGAGTAGTTTCATGCTTTGCCTCTCCCAGTGGTATTGAAATATAAAGGGGTGACTCTGAGGAGGAATTAACTTTCTTGGTGACATTTTAGATACCAAATCCTAGGTAGGGGAAATACTAGTAGGTAAGGATCATCCTTATTTGCATACATTAAGAGGCCACATCCTGCGTGTTAGAAGGGCCCTGTCGCATTCAAAAGATGTCTGTTGGAAGCCTGCCTACTAAACACAAGGTGTACTGTGTTAGGCCCTTGACATGTGGTATTTCATTCATCTTCACACCAGTCATCAGGGGTAGGCAGGTTTCACAGAGGAGGAACCTGAAGCTTGGAGAAGCCAATGCAGCTGACCAAGATCACATGAGCCACAGGGGCAGCGACAGGGCTCCTGGAAGAGGACACACGTGCCTCTCTCAAGAACACTGCTGTGTCTCTAGTAACAGTGTTATGGTAGCCAGAAAGAATAGGGCCCATGGGAGAGAAGGGGAAGAGACGAAAAAGGAGGGACGGGGAGGCAAAAGAGGGAGGAGATGAAATCATTCCTAAGAAAAGGTGCAGCAACCAGACCAGCTCGAATTAGATTTCAGTGGCTGAGCGTAGATTCAGGATGCCGTCTTCTCACTCAAGGTGAATTTTAGCTAACTGCGATGGATTGTAATATTATTAGCAAATAAGGACAAAAATCCCTCCTCTTGAGGGGAAGGAGTGGTCAGCGAGGACCTGCCTGGGGATGCCATAACGTCATCCCTAAAAGTTGAGTATTTTGTACCCTCATTCTCCTAAAGTCCTAAGCCTGTTTGTTCTTTGGGGTGGTTGCTCTTCTCCTGGCCTGCCCACTCCCACCATTTTGGGAGCATACTATCTTCTTTTCTTTTAATAAATTTACCACTTGCTTGACTTATTCAGTGCATCCTTGAATTCTTTCCTGTGGCGTAAACCCAGAACCCATTTTTGGGCAGCAACAGGGCTCAACTTAGAAACAAATCACAATAGTTCATAGGTGGAACATGGTGATCTCCGAAGCAGAGGAGGGACATGTGGGAGGGAGACATTAATTCCCCAAAACAAGAAGGACTTGATAGAAGATGAAGCCTTGGATAAAGAACAGGGTGTCCAAGGACAGACATGAAGAGAACGGTATCCCAGCAGAGTCCAGCTTGAGTGCAGGACATGGCAGGAGGGCTGGAATCCGTGTCGTTCTCAAGTAATATGTCGAGTGCTATGCTTTGGTCTTTCATCCCTTAACCCTCCAATTTTATGTCTTTGGTGATTAGTACCAACAACATACACTTATAGAGGAAGCAGGGATGGCTCAGTGGGCTAAGCACTTGCTTTGCAGCCCTAGGGACTGAGGATCAAATCCTGGCCCTGGCCTGTGCAGACCCATATGCTGAACTGGGGTGTACTTCCCATGCAGGAGGCCCCCAGTTCATTTCTCACCCCCAGGTTTGGCCCCTGGCTCAAGGGGGCATGCCTCCCATGTAGGGGCCCCCAGCCCAGTTCCCACCCTGCGGGGTCCCCGCCCACCTGTGTGGAACAAAATCATGTGGGAAACTGATGATGTACAACTATGGAGACTGCTCTGGGCCCTCCCCCTTCTCTCTGTCTCTCTCTGTCTCTGTCAAAAACAATCATAAAATTAATTTTAAAACACACATTTGTATAGAGTTTACCTCAAACACTTCACAGTATAATTTCATTAGCTTCTCTAAATAGCACTAAAAAGGTAGTGAGGGCAAGTATTAACATTTTGTAGAGATCATATAACTGACACAAGAAAATTCTCAATAAACGCTGATTGAATGAATGAACGTCTTGCCCAAGTCACCCACACAAAATGGGAGAGTCAGGACCAAACCTCGCTCTGTTGTCTCTAATCCCAGACTCTTTCTACTATTGTACACATATATCTGGGGGATTTAGCAATGCCAGTGTGTGTATATGTGTATTGGAGATGGGGAATTAGACTTGTGAGTTTTTATTACAATTTATTTTTATTGTATTTTGACAGAGATACAGAGACAGAGAGAAGGGGGAGGGCCCAGAACAGTCTCCATAGTTGACAGCATTAGTTTTCCTTATAGTTCTATTTCACAGTGGGCGCGGGGCTGCGCAGGGCAGGAACTGGGCTGGGAGCCTCCCGCATAGGCCCCGGCAAGAACTGAACTGGGGGCACACCCCAGTTCAGCATATGGATCTACATGGGCCAGAGCCAGGATTCAATCCTCAAGGCTCCAGGGCAGCAAAGAGAGCGCTCAACCCACTGAGCCATCCCAGCGTCCCTGTTATTGTGTTTTATGATGTGCCAATTATTTAAAAAAAGCTCTGGAGCATGAGAACAATACAAGCATTCATCAAAGGACTTCAATAGGCTGAAGGCAGCAACAATAACCTCAAACGAAAGGAAGCAGAGTATCTCATGTGACCCCTCTCTTGAGAAGTTAGAGTAAAGGCACCAGGCTTTGGGGAAGCAGGTTGGGGCCTCCTAGAAGGAAGACAAAGCAGAGAGATATTTACAGAACTGGTTTGGGGGCAGGAGGTTGGGAGGGCCTCCCCAGCCAAGCGAGCAGGCCCCCCGGGACAACAGGACCCTAAGCAACTTCCAAAAGCCTCCTCTCCTCTTGAGTAACTTCGTTTACTGGTAACCATGAGTAACCGTCAGGCCAAGAGGGGGCCTTGGAGACCACCCTTTTATTTTGCAGGGAAAACAGATATCTTTTTACTAACTTCACATTTTGGACGAATGTGTCATTGACAGTGATTAGTAGAGCAGCTCTGGCTTTTAATTCTCCTTCTGGTTTTTGCCACAAGTCCTTCAAGTCATCATGAGGGTAAAGGCCCTTCTACCAGATTTCCACTTCCACTTCAGAAGCTGCAAAGCCCGCCTCCTCACCTCCACGCCATGTCAGGGATTTCGGGAGGACCAACCGTACCCCAAGCTGTTGTTCCCATTGCCACACGGGCTGTAGGAAGCGTGCTTCCATTCTGGCAGGTGACGAACCCTTTGTAGAATCATGTGCCCAGAAACCCCAAGTAACACTGTTGGACTGAAAAAGCCAGAGACACTGAGAAGTCAGCGTATCTTCCTGGGAGGCCTTGAAGAGATTGCCCTTGGCTACATGGCGGTGGGGTGGTGCCAAGGCTACCCTGTTCCTGCATGCAGACCTGCCAGAGCCTAGTGGCAGAAGAGTCTGGGACACTCAGAGCTCACCCCAGCCAGTCCCAAGAGCTCTGCAGAGGGTCCCCAGCTGCTAAACAGCTGCCTCTGCCCTACACACATCTCCCGGAAACACAGACTCTATGTTTGTCTTGTCCTGTCCTCCCCACCGCCGCCCTTTTCCTCCCCCTCTCATTCTTTTGTGACATCTTTTTCTTCATGTTCCTCTCTTGTTCTGCCCCAGTTCACATCTTCTTGGTCCACATTTTCACTCCAGCTGTGTGCTGATGTCACCTGCCCTGGGTCTTCCCTCTTGGGACACCACACTGGACTGACCACGGAGGACAACCCTGGAAGAGAGCAGGTGTGACCAAGCCACAAGGTGACCCCCTGGCCAGCCGGGGTGGGAACTGGTGGATAAATGTCCCCCCACCCCCCATCTTCTTTCTTTCTTTTTAAGATTTATTTATTGTTTTTGACACAGAGAGAGATACAGAGACAGAGAGAAGGGGGAGGGCCCAGAACAGTCTCCATAGTTGCACATCATTGGTTTTTCCACATAGTTTCATTCCATAGGTGGGCGGGGCTGCACAGGGCAGGAACTGGGCTGGGGTCTCACCCCAGTGAGAAATGAACTGGGGGCACTCCCCAGTTCTGCATATGGGTCCACAGGGGTCAGGCTGGGATTGGATCCTCAGTCCCCCGGGCTGCAAAGTGAGCACCTAACCCACTGAGCCATCCCGGCTTCTCCTCATCTTTCTTTAGGGTGGATAATTCTGCAGCCCACGCTGCAGTGCTTCTCAGAGGCAAACAGTAGGACCACGCCCCACTGGCATCCCTGGAGATGATCTTGGTAAGGGCCCTCATTCCTTGCACGCCTCTTCCAGGTCCCTCCCTCCTTCCTGTTCAAGGGGTACTTCCCCAAAGCGACTGCCTGTGTGCAAGCTGTTATCTCTCTGATTCTGCTTTGGGGGGAACCTAAAGCCACAGATCTCCTTTCTTTCTTCCTTCCCCAGTCCCCACTGGGCTTCCTTTCTTTTCTTCACCACTCTGTTCTCTCAACAGACAGGACCCGGCAGAAGTGACGCCCCCGTTTTTATGTGCTGGTGACGCACAGCCAGAGCTTTACTTTCTGTGTGACCCTGTGTATTTTCCCTGGTGCATCTTGGAGACTGTGTGTCCATCAGCACACTGTTCTTGGGAGCTTTGGTCTTTACATCATTGAGGTAAAGGAGGGTGGTAGGGACAAGAGAGGATAAAATGAAAGGCTGCTTGTAGTTTTTTTGTGTGTGTTTTTTTTTTAAATATTTATTTATTTTTATTGTTTTTTGACAGAGAGAGAGAGAGAGAGAGAGAGAGAGATACAGAGACAGAACTGAACTGGGGGAGCTCCCAGTTCAGCATGGGCTGGGGCCGGGATTCGATCCTCGGTCCCCGGGGCTGCAAAGTGAGTGCTTAACCCACTGAGCCATCCCAGCTTCCCCTGCTTGTAGTTTTTTAAAGTCTTAATTGGGGTAGAAGTGACTAGGGTCTGGGATGGGGTAACTTTCACCTCTTAGTTCTTCTGGCTGATTGAATAATTCAAAGGACGGACAACATATTAACAGGAGAAAATCAAGTTTTAATGCATGCACACAAGAGAATTCACACAAGCATGAAAATTCCAAAGACAGTAAGGCAAAATGGATCATTCGGAGCTACAGAGGGAGAAGAAGGTAATTCACAGGGAGATGAGAAGAGTTATTCTTTTTTTGTTTTAAGATTTATTTTTATTGTTTTTGACAGAAAGAGAGAGACAGAGAGAAGGGGGAGGGTCCAGAGCAGTCTCCACATAGTTGCAAATCATTAGTTTTCTACATAGTTTCATTCCACAGGTGGGCACCGAGCTGTGCAGGGCAGGAGCTGGCCGGGTGCTGAGCCCTCCCACATGGGAAGCTCACCCCAGCAAGAACCAAACTGAGGGCCTCCCACATGGGAAGCACACCCCCGTTCAGCATATGGGTCCACACGGGTTGGGGTCGGGACTCGATCCTTGGACCCTTGGGCTGCAAGAGGAGTGCTCAGCCTGCTGAGCCATCCTGGCTTCCCCTATTCTTAGTCCACAGAAGTATATTGGGCCGTCTAGAGACATTGGGACTCAGCGAGGGCTTTAGTCATATGGGTCAGTGCTAGGTTTCTTCCTCTCACTCACAGCCTGGTTCATATTAAAATACAGTCATCTATGAGGAAGCTCTCTTCCTGGAGCAATCCTTTGTCTAAATTCTTCTAGGCATTAAGGGGAAAGGTCAGTTTCTTCCTGAGCCTTCTGAGAGCTCTGATTGTTTTCAGCTTGAATCATCTGCATGCCAGACTGACACATGGTAGGGGTGACTGATTCTGAACCGCCACACTGGTCAGGTCAGAAGACCTATTGGTATTCTGTTCTTCCTGGGCATGTCATTTTCTGGAAGTGGGTCTGGTGCTGTTGTTGCAGTTTCCTGTCTTGCAGCCCTGAAGAATGAGGACGTGGACACAGGAAGGGAGGGTAAGCAGCAAAGTATATTGGAAATAAAGGAGAAGGTACATTTCCAAGAGGCGAAGCGGGCCTTGAGCAAGAAGAGGTGGCTCAAAAGGCCTCGATTATTGGGGTCTGAGTGATTTTCTTTTTTCTTAGAAAGGGTCAAACCTTTCTGGGCTTGGGGTCTTTTGATGGACAGTCTTGATTGACAAAAAGCCATTACATCACCTTTATTCACCTGGATAAGTCCCCTCCCAGAGTTCAGCCCAACATAATGATATTAATGAACTTTTGGGCATAGGTAAAATATTATGATACAATGACGCTTAGGTGGAAGGTGGATCCTATGGAAGGGGTCCAGAGTTCCCCCTCATCTAGCTGCCTTCCTACTTTTCCCTTGAGAGATGTGATCCCCAACACCCCCTGCCCCCCAAATCTCTATGGGAAGCTAGGGGCTGAATGTCTCTTCTGTATGTTCTTGCTGCTGGTGTAATCATTGTCCCTGCCTGCTGGGGGATGGGGTGTCATGGAGCTTTCCTCCTTACTAGGCTAAAAGCAGGGAAGGAGTCTTGAGATCCGTTCCAAAGACAGTGTTTGACTTCTTTGGTTGGGATGGTCTGGAAACCTCCCTGAGGTGTAATTCATATGCTGATGGTCCCTGGATAAGGAGAGACAAGCTCAGTTAATGACTTTGAAAGCCTTGGCCCAAAAGCAGACTCCTGGGGAGTTATCTGTCCAGGAGTTGAGTCCGGAAGGCCCAGAAAGAAGACTTGGCCATCATCAACAACACAAATCAGGTTGCAGGATAATTGATGTCTGGCAGATACAAATTCCAGGGCAATTCACTAAGGCTGGAGACTTAGCATAAGAACAATTAACTGAAGTCAGAGACACTGGGGAGATTCTAAAAACAAACAAAATAATAAAACTGGGGAGCTAATTGAACTAAGAAAAAGGAGACCAGAAATTTTTATAAAAATGGGGGTGCTTCTTTATTTGGCCTCTATTACTGGCTGGAGGGATCCTTTCCATCCTGCACAGCCCTCCCCACACCCCCATCTCACGGGTACTCCTTTCCCTGGTAGTTTCTTGTCCAGCCTCACCCTCCCATGGGCACAGCGTGACCTTCAGCAGCCCCTCCACTCTCTGTCCTCATAGAGGGAGCAATAGAAGGACTTTCCTTACTGAGACCTTTGTCTCTGATAAGAAGCACCCATCAGCTGAAGGATTTCCTTTCTGGAGCTGCCTCAGGCTCCTGTGAGGACACATTACTACACTGTGTAGACTACAGCAAGCTTGTCCCACCCGCAGGCTGCACGCTGTCCCGGATGGCTTTGAATGTGGCCCGGTACAAATTCGTAAACTTTCTTAAGACACTGAGATTTTTGGTGTGTGTGTGATTTTTTTGGCAAGGAGGGAGAACTCAGCAGGTATCATTAGTGTTAGCGTATTTTATGGGTGGCTCAAGACTATTCTTCCAATGTGGCCCAGGGAAGCCTGAAGGTTGGACACCCCACACTAAAAAACGATAAAAAACTCCCCAAACTGCCACCTTCTAAGCAACAGGTGAGGGGAGGAGGGAGTAAATTCTGGGTCAGTTGAGGCCTTGGCAAAATTTCTGGCACAGAAGAGGGGGAGGAGGAGCAACATTTTAGGATCTAAACAAAGGGTCCAGAATTATTTGTACTGGATGATAATCTAGTCCTCCAACTCAAGTATGCAAGAAATATCACATTTTCTGTCCTGTAAATCATTTTAATTTCTATTCTAAGTCCCTTACACACACATACACACCCCCCGGCAGGAAAGTCCATGTCAGTCATTGTTAAAACCTCCTTTCCTTTCCCCACCCGGGACCCCAGAACCCCAGAACCCAAGTATCTGGAAAGTGAGGGTAGGGGCTAGTCTTCCATCCATACAGATAGGTCATTTTCTAAAGCCTAGTAGAGGGAGGGCAGTAGCCAGGCTGTGTTTTCATGTCAAGTATGGGGAGCAGAGACTGTTGCCAAGGCTTGGGATCCCCAAAGGCCTTCCACCCCACAAAAGTGGACTCACCACCTCCATCATGGGTGGCTGTGCAGGGGTGAGGGCACCTGCACCTCTGTCCCCTCTCAAGACCCCATTGTTGCTTCTCTCTCAAAGGCCATTGCCCCTCCTTTCCCCTGTTTCCCCTCATAGTGCTTGTGAAGCCCAGTGAATTTAGAGTATTTTTCAAAGGACAGGAAGAGCCATTGGCCTCGGGTTTCTTCTACTTGACAGCAAGCCCCTGAGACAAGGAATTATGGCAGACAGTTAACCAATTACAGGCACCCGTCAGGGTTGGCAGAGGCCAGATAAATGTAAGTAGACCCAAAAACACTTGCCTGTTGCTTGAGAGTGTCAGTTGCTTGAGTTCGGTTAATGGAGAGTCTACTGCACCAACCTGGCAGTCCACTTGAAATGGAAGGGGTGAGTGGGACACTGTGAGAAACACACAAATTGATATTCCAAAACGCCATCCTGCCACTCATTCTTCAGCATTTTATGAACACTTTGGAGCCACGCACCACGCTAGCACTGAGGAGAGTGGTGACCATGTGACCAGAGGAAGTTCTTCCAGGTGCAGTGCTCAAACTCGCCTGTCCTTCTGGGGAAGACAGACATGAGATCATCGAAGGTCAGGACTGTCTGACAGCATAATAGAAATATGTACCCAGAGTCGGAGAAGCTGAAACAAGGAAGCTGTGAACAGGGCTTGGGCTCCAGGGAACACTCACCTAGGAGGAGACTTCTGAGCCAAGACTCTGAGAATGAAGACAATTCTGCAACATAGAGAAGAAGAAGAAAGGCATTCTAGGCAGACGTCCAGCAGAACCAAAGAGCCAAGCCATTCTCCAGGGACCTAGTAGGCCTGGAGGCGGAGGGCTCATTTGGGAGCAGTGAGGGCAACAGTGAGAAAGGGGTTTAGAGAAAACTGAACAAACCCCCCCGAGGAAGACACATTGTAACATGGGCTGTGATGGTTTTTTCCCCTTTTCCTTGGCTGGGGTGGGAGTGGACGTGCAATAAATAACCCTCTGTCTTCTCCTCAAGTTTGAAACCGATTGAGAAATGAGACACGGGAAACAGGAACATTTCAGTGTCAGCTTTACGGTAGGGAAATGCTAGATTGGAGGACATAATGCAAATGTGCAGTCCCTGTGGCCTTTATATGTCATGGACACTAGACATTTACTCAGCTACAGACAGACCTGGGTGACCACAGTCCTTTGCCCCAAAAGCAAGCTTGTCATATGATGAACAGCCCAGAATATACCCTCTCTGTCCCCTCTGCAGGCAGGCAAGTTCCAAAGAGAGTATTATATCAGTTCTCAAGTCCTAAAGAGAGTATTGTATTGGTTCAGTAGGGCTGCCATCACAAAGTACCGCAGTCAGGATGGCATAAACAACAGAAATGTATTTCCTCACAGTTCTGCAGGTTTAGTCTCTTCTGAGGCCTCCTTCCTGCTGTGTCTTCATGTGGCAGTTCTTCAGTCTGTGTTGTCTATGTCCTGATCTCGTATAAGGACACCAATTACAGTGGATTAGGACTTCCTCTAACAAAGCCATTTAACTTGATCACCTCTTTAAAGACCCTATCTCCATATACAGTCACATTCTGAGGTACTAGGGGTTAGGGCTTCAACATATAAATTTGTGGGGGACACAGTTCAGCCTATAACAAGTGCCCAGCAGGGCTTAGCAGAGCAGGCTCCGTTCTTTTTTTCAGACTTTCCGATCAGATAGGTCTTTCCTCCCAGGAGACCAGAGACTCCAGGAATGTGGCTCAGATGCAGCCCCTTCACATGAATACACAGCAGTACGAACGGAGGTTCCAGGGAACAACCCCACAGGCACTCTGTAAGTACTCACATCGTTATTTTCTGAAATCAAGGACTATCCCCCATTTATGCAGAACTTTTCAAAGCATTTTCACATCCATAACACAAAGCATAGAAAGAGAGATACCGGAGTTTACAGAAATCACTCAATCCTATTCCCTCCTCTTACAGACAAAAGAATCCAGGTCTGGAGGTTTAAGAGACCAACCGAAGGCCACACAATTCATTAGAGATCACCTGTCTTCCAGCACTATCAAATGTCACAAGTTGATTTAACTTTAAGGTCCCCAAAACAACACTTTCTTCCATTTTTACAGATTCTCTATCCTGAAGATCAGCACTGCCATTAGAAAAGGGAATTGAAGTGAAAGAGATTCTGAGAGGGGCTAACTGCTCTGAATGGATTCAAATTGCTTGGTTGAAGTGTATTTGTTTCTATTCATGTTCCCCAGTATCCCACATAAACTGTAATCTGCAGTAGGTACTCAATTCATGTTAGCTATATGTGTGCATGAACGAACGAATGAATGAAGAGCCAGAAGGCTGAAAACAGGAAATGTCGCATTTTTCAGAAGTGAATGAAGAGGGACTCTTCAAAAATGGAGCCTTGAACTTGGCATTGATCTGAGGCCTCTGCTGGGCTTATGCTGTGGCATCTCTCCTTATTCTCCAGAGATCTTTTAAAGGTCATCTTGGGATCTTTCTTCTCCTCCATCTCTGTATCAAATTTGTTTCCAAGTTCTTTCCTATCTCCTTCTTTTCCATCTCTGTTGCCACATCCTGGCCTAGACCCTTATCACTTCATGCTGGTCTGGACTCATGTGTCTGCGCAGGGATGAGCAGAGGCCTGGGAGGCGACTAGGAGGCTATCTCAGCAGATCAGGCTACAGTGGACACTCGCTTTGTCTCCCCTCCCCCTCCAGGGCTTGTGCCTTCCTCCTTATCAGCTCCCCTTATACGGGCTCCCTACCTCCACCTTTCAGCCAGCTCCCAGCTCCTTGCTCAGCCAGTCCTACTCCCCACCCTTTCGTGCTTTCTCTGCCACCCCACCCAAGCCTGCCCCTCCTCCCAGCCCCTGCTTCAGGTTTCAATGACCTAGCTGCCCATAGAAAGATTCCAGCAAATTTATTCTCCCTGAAATAGAAGTGACCCATAACAAGACTTAATGAGATCATCCCCCAAGGAATTTCAGAAGGGACAGTCGCTCCAGCCAGTCGAATGAAAGTGGCAGCTGTATCCGAGGGAGAGTGGGGGGAGGAAGGCAGCAGGCTGATGCTCACACACTCCTGGGATGCATTGGTGGCCTGGAGCCCCTGCGACAGACAGGCAGGGGTGTGGGAAGAAGCCAGGTGGGAGCACACAGCTGCACACCCTCACCCCCTTCAGAAGTCTACCAGGGGCTCACAGGAAACCCGATATTCTCCCTGACTCAGCTTCCCATGCGTTCCCCAGGTCAGTTCCTGAGGTCACCAGCTTTAGGTGTCTTGAGATTAAGATTGCTGGGAATGGACCCTCTGCCTCCTCCTAAACTGGCAGAGATGGGGGTGAGGGGTTGGCGAGGGGGTGGGGGCACCCAGCATGGTAGAGCCTCCCTTACAGAGCAGGAAAAAGAGGATGCTTGTTTTTTCTGCCTTTGAAAGCCGATCACTTCTGCACTCAGAAGCGGTGCCAGCTGTGGTCAGTGCCCAGATGGGCAGATGGGTGATCAGGGACTCAAGGCGAGTCCTCAGCTGTCTGCACTTTCCTCAGCCTGTGTACCAGCCACCTGAACAGCACACCTCACAGACCCCAGCCCCGCGTCTGACCACCCACTCACTGCCGGACCATTCTCCCTGCTCTCAACACCAAAGCAGCCAGTGTCAGCCTCGTCCAGAGAGTCTCCAAAAGTTAGAGCTGGAAAGACTCCTAGGTCTGACCATCTCCCCAATGTACCCATGAACAACTGGAGCCCAGGGAGGTCTCTAATATACCAGCTCTCTAAGTTGCTTAACCAATGACTGCAGTCTAGTGGGTTGAAAGAACACACACTTGTTATTTCAGTTTTCATGGGTCAGGAGTCTGAGTTTGGCTTGGCTGAATCCCCTGTTCAGGGTTTCACAAGGCTGGAATCAAGGTATCCACTGGGGTTGCCATTTGAGGCTCAAATGAGAAAAGGTTTCCTTCTGAGCTCCCTCAGGCTATTGGCAAAATTCAGATTCTCGTGGTTGCAGGACTGATGTCCCCTTTCCTTGCTAGTGGTCAGTGGGATGCCCTCAGTAACTGAAGGCTGCTCACAGTTCCTTGACAAATAACTCTCTTCACAGGCCTTCTCACAACATGGCAGCTTCTTTAAAGCCAACAACTGAGAGTCTTTGACCTCAGGGACAGCACAGTCCCTCTTCTAAGGCTTTTCACTGATTAAGCCAGGCCCACCCAGGATAATCGCCCCTTTGCTTAAATAAAAATCACCTGATTTGAGATCTTACCGCTTCAAAGTCACTTCACCTCTGCCATATTCTATTAGAAGAAGGTCACAGGTGTTGCCAATACTACCCGGAAGGGGATTATACTGGGCATGAATAAATAAGGAGACACGAATCCTAGAGCCACCTTAGGGACTGTCTACCACATCTAACATCACACAGCAGAGACAAGACATAGAACTTAGATTCCATATAGAAACAGGTCCCAGTAGCCAGTTAGGTTTCAGAATCCAGAATGTTCCAGATTTTAGAAGACAATCTAGATCCTGTAGTGGAGGCTGGACAGCACCTTGTAATCAGTGAAATATATTTGAATACTCACGCCACGCTGTTTGCTGCATGGTGTTGCATGTGAGGTTTTGCTACCACATCATGAATTCAGGTCACCAGTTTTACCAAGTAAATGAGGGGAGACCTTCAGTTTTTTAGAGCTCTGGGGGTTTTGGAACATTGAGGAAGAGGATGTGAACATATAACCAGCTACCACTTGCTGAATTTGACCCCTATACCATACTTGGGATAAATCTTGTGCATTCTCACAACCTAGTTAAAAGAGGATATTTTTTGAGATATTAACCACTTTCCTTCTTTATTTTTTTTTTTATTGTTTTTGACAGAGAGAGAGAGAGAGAGAGAGAGAGAGAGAGATTGAGATACAGAGAAAGAGACAGAACTGAACTGGGGGAACTTCCCAGTTCAGCATATGAGTCCACACAGTCCGGGCCGGGATTTGATCCCCGGTCCTCGGCACTGCAAAGTGAGCACTCAACCCACTGAGCCATCCTGGCCTCCCCCATTTTTTTTTTTTTTTAAGATTTATTTTATTGTTTTTGACAGAGACAGAGAGAGACAGAGAGAAGGGGGAGGGCCTAGGCCCTAGGGTAGTCTCCATAGTTGTACATCATCCGTTTTCAACATGGTTTCATTCCACACAGGTGGGCGGGGGCCTGCACAGGGCAGGAACTGGGCTGGGGTCCTCCACATGGGAGGCACTCCCCCTTGAGCCAGGAGCCAAACCGGAGGTGGGGTGGCAAGAACTGAACTGGGGGCCTCCCGCATGAGAAGCACACCCCAGCTCAGCATACGGGCCCACATGGGCTGGGGCTGGGACTCAATCCTTGGTCCCTGGGGCTGCAAAGGGAGCTCTTAACCTGCTGAGCCATCCCGCTTTCCCCCACTTTCCTTCTTACCATTCAAGTGGGCTCTGCATTTGTTGACATGGAGTGCGGGGAGGATGGGGAATGAAAGAGCCTGAAAGCCTTTCTTATGTGTTCCCAAAGTCTCTTAAGACCCAGGTTGAGGAGATGTGGGTCTTTGACAAAACACTGAACAAGTCAAAAAACAAACAAGGGAAGCCGGGATGGCTTAGTGGGTTAAGGGCTCACTTTGCAGCCCTAGGGACTGAGGATCGAATCCTGGCCCTGGCCGGTGTGGACCCATATGCTGAACTGGGGAGTGCCCCCAGTTTGGTTCTCACTAGGGTGAGACCCCAACCCAGTTGCTGCCCTGTGCAGCCCTGCCCACCTGTGGAATGAAACTATGTGGAAAAACCAATGATGTGCAACTATGGAGGCTGTTCTGGGCCCTCCCCCTTTTCTCTGTCTCTGTATATCTCTCTCTGTCAAAAGCGATAAAAATAAATCTTAAAAAAACAAACAAAAACCAAAAACTGAAATAGATCCCTCACCCAAGGCTAGGGAGAAGAGCGAGGTAGGATTGGGCTCCTAGAAGCTCACACACGCTGGCTGGGCCCCCGGCTGTGGCTCATGAAGCTGGAGTCTTTCGTTGCCTCTCAGCGGGTTTCACCTGGAGCACAGGGAATGGGTAGCCTTCTGGGACACTGACCCAGAGCTGTCCTTACTGCTTTCACAGGTTGTGCAAGTGAAGCCTCTATTTGTAGCCTGAGCAAACCTACTCTCCTGCCCAGAGCAGAGCTGGTAAATGAACAGAGGAGGCAAGTGCTCAATAAATGCTCACTGACCGACTCTCCTGAGCAAGGACTTGAAAGGTGGTCGGAACATCTCACCACCTCTAGGGGTTCCTGTGCAGTTAACTTCTGAAGCGTCTGGTCTGGAAGACCCTTGGATCTATTTCATTATGGCCCGGTCGCGTTTTATTACACCATCCTCCACTTCAGGGACCAGAGCCTCGTGACAAATTGGTGCAATCCCCAGGCCTGAAGTGGCAGAGTGCTTGGGTGCTAGTCTATGGCCTGGTTGGACTGAATCCCACCGTGTGATTTGACTCTGGCCCCCAAACCCCAGAGATAGCCTTTCAGGCAATAGACTTGTCCCTTTTCCCTTCCCCTCTCAAGTATTTTTTAAAGTATGACTGCCCTCTGGTGGTTGAAATTATATATGTACGTGAACTTCACGAGGACTGGGAACCATGTCTTTTGGCCCAGTGTTTTATCCTAGTGCCTAGCAGACTGGCACACAGTTTAAGTGCTCAGCAATGTTTATTCATGAATGGATGAGCTGTGAGGGAGCGACCACAACCTCATTCATTTTTACCTTATTTTGCTGCCTCTTTCATAGATGCTTCATAGATGCTGAAAAGGCATTTGAAAAAATTCACCATTTAGTTATTTTTTTTTTAACTCAATAACATCAGAACAGAGGGACTTCCTTGACATGATAAATAAATCTGAACCAAGGCTTCAAGTTTAAAACCCTTTTAGAGGAAGAATTTCCACTAAACTCAGGAACACACAGGCAGTTCCTTGGCGCAGACTGTGTTTTCCAAAGGTGGCCACCATGACATCACCCATCCCACACGCTCTTCTTAGAATGTAAACCTGACAATACGGAGTCTATGTCCCTTTCCCTTGACTCTGTGGGTGGACTTTTGTGACTGCTTCCATTGATACAATATGCTGAAAGTAACGGATGCTTTGTGACTTTCAAGGTTAGGTCATAAAAATGCTACCGTAGATACTTCTGCCTTGCTCTGTTGAGAAGTTCACTCTTAAAAGCCAGCCACCATGCTAGGGAGAAGCCCAAACTAGCCATCACAGAGAGACCACTCAGAGGGATCATGTGTGTTTTAGCCAGAGGCCAAGAGCCTAACTGATACTCTAGCCGACAGCCAGAAAAAACTGCCTGACATGAGAATGAAGTCATCTGATATTGTTGGGATGCTGGGATGGCTCAGCAGGTTGAACGTTCATCTTGTAGCCCTGGGGTCCAAGAATCGAGTCCTGGTCCCGGCCCATGCAGATCCATATGCTGAATTGGGGTGAGTCCCCAGCTTGGTTCTCACTGGGGAGAGCTCCATGCGGGAGACCCCCGGCCCAGTTCCTGCCCTGCGCAGCCCCACGCCCACCTGTGGAATGAAACTATGTAGAAAAACTAATGTTGTGCAACTGTAGAGACTGCTCTGGGCCTTCCCCCTTCTCTCTGTCTCTGTCTCTGTATCTCTCTCTCTCTCTCTGTCAAAAACAATAAAAATAAATCTTAAAGAAAAAAAAACAGTTTTAAGACATCTGACGAATCTACTTCTCAGCTACTGAATCATCTCCAGCCTTTAAATCTTCCCAATTTGATAGTAAGGAGCAAAGTCAAGTCATGTCCCCTAGGCCCTATCCAGACTTCTCACCCACAGAAGCCATGATGGTTTTATGCCAGTTTGGGGGGACTTAGACACACGGCAAGAATGAGTAAAACATTTACTGTTTACCATCATTACTATGTTGATATTACCATAATATGATACCTCTTGAGAAAAAAAATTAGAAGAACCAAAATTAATAAGGAGGAAGTAAATTTTTCATTTTTTGCATGTAAAATAATTTCGTATCTGGAAATGCCAAGAGAATCAACTGAAAACAGAACAATAAGAGAAATTCAATAAGTGGCTGGGTTCAAATTTTAATTTCGTTCCATTTTTTACTTGCATTAGTGGCCAATCAAAGTTGCGACTCGCATTATGAAGATATCCGTGACCCTGGCTGCTTGCAAATGGAATTTTAATTTAGAGATGCCATTACTGAAGAATCCACTCTGGCTGCCATTTTAGCAAATAAAAATGCAAGATGCCCAGTTAAAATTTGAATTTTAGATAACCAACAAAGACAGTTTTAGTATAAGTATGTCCCATGAGTTCTATTTATTATTTAAAAAAAAAAATTCTTTTATTGTTTTGACAGAAGGTGAGAGAGAGAGACAGAGAGAATGGAGGAGGGCCCAGAGAGTCTCCACAGTTGTGCATCATTAGTTGTGACATGGTTTCATTCCACACAGGTGGATGTGGGGTTGCATGGGGTGGAACTGAACTGGGGGCCTCCCTCAGGGAAGGTAAGAACCTTCACTGCCATCCTGGTGGTTACCAGTTGTGCCGCAGTTCAGCATGTGGGTTTGCATGGGCAGTAGTCAGGATTCGATCCCCAGACCTTGGGGTTGCAAGACAAGCTCTCAACCTGTTGTGCCATCCCGGCATCCCCCTATTTGTTATTAATAAAAGGTAGTCCGTAAACTCAGCCCACAGTCAAGGTGAGGGATTTAGACAAAGAAGATACCAGGAGGCAGGGGTCATTGGGAGCCATCTCAGAGGCCTCCCATCATACTCCCTTGTATAAAGTTTCCTGAGAAATCCATTTTATTCCAAATAGATACTGCTGTTCAGAGAGCGAGCCTGGATACTTCCCTTCCAGAATTTCTTCCTTGAACAATGATTTTATTAGATGAGCCAAAGATTTAGAAGTTTTTCTACTAGATTTGCATCTATTATACCTACTGTTTAATTGAATTGATGTGTCTTCCTTGCTTCCCATGTGAATAATAAAAGGGGAGATGAATTATAGTGTTTGTGCTTTATATGTCCACAGTGTTGCTGAGGTCTGTACATCAGTTACAAATATGTCTGATTGATAGCAGGGTTGTGCAATGCCCTTTGCTTTCTATAAAAGGATGTGCACTGAGGTGGTAAACTTCAGACCAGGTGGGGGTAGTACAGAGAAGTCTATGTTATAAAGTACAAATGTGGGTCTGTATGGGTGGATGAACCCTTTTGCTGAGAACAACTAAGAAGGCTAGAAAAATGAGGAGAAAATTCTGTTTGAAGGCATCAGACAGCTGCACAGGCAGCCAGCACCGGAGGAGCCAAGATTCCAGACAGAAGGGAAACTCTAGGAGCGGAGTGTTTCCCCTGTGAGGAATGTGCTGAATCAGAAGTGGTATGGGATAGAAAAGCTGAAACTCTGAGTGACATGATGCCAAGCAGTGGGAATCGGAGCAAAGTCTGGGTGGTCTCAATGAGCTGGGAAGAAAAAAACTGGAGTTTTGGACAATCAAAGCAGTCTGAATTTGAGATGCCGAGATCTCAGAAAGAAAGGAGGCTTAGAGAAATGAACTCAACACCCTGAGTTATTTGATCCTCGAGGCACTCTTCCATTTGTAAGCAACACAGGTCAAGAGGTGGCGAACTGAGCCCAGAAATCAGCATTTTCATAGTGTTGGGGAGATAAACCACAGTGGAGGGGGTGTGTGGAGGAAGCCCAAAGGACTAGCCCTAGAAGTAGGTGTGACAGGGAAACAAAGGAAATTTCACAGAAACGAAAACTGCCTTACTTCAGCTCAATCCCTGCTCCTATTCAAACTACCCACCGGAAGTTAAAGGAATAACCTATGCAGAGGAAGATGAGGTCATCGAGTGCAGTGGTCTTTAAACTTGAACTTGCTTCTGAAACACCTGGAGGCTTGTTAAAACACAGAGTGCTGGGATGTGTTCCGGAGTTTCTGATTCAGCAGGTCAGGGTTCGAATCAAGAATTATTTTTTAACAAGTTCCCAGGGGGTGCTGGCACCCCACTACCAGAGCCACTGATCTATATGCTCTCCAATATTTCATGCTCTGTATCTGGTATCCAGTCAAAATATAACCCTCCAAAATGACCAGGCAAGGAGACAGAACCAAGTGAGAAAGGGACTAGGAGCAGACCTGCTGGAGATAAAGACACTGGAGTTGCCAGATATGCGCTTTAAAATAAGTGTAATTAATGTGTTCAAGAGAAGAAAAGATGGGAAAGTTTCACCAGAGAATTAGAAGCAATATATACGAGAGCTGTCCAGAAAGTATGCAGCCATGTAATTTGAAAAATAGAGGTATTTATGTCTGGATACTCTGCAGACAGCCTTCGTATTAAAAAGATAAAAATAGACATTATAAACAAACTGAAAAGTGTAACTTAACTTTAGAACTCAGAAGATGTTTTAACAGCGCATTAACCAGAATCAGACCAGTGATCTGAAAGATAGGCCAATAAAAATATCCAGACTGAAGGAGAGAAAAAAGATGGAAAAAAAAAAAAATTGAAGGAGAAAAAGGGTGGAAAATACAGAAAAGAGAACAGTGAGAGAGTCTAGCATCTAGGCGATGGGAGTACCAGAGAGGGAGAATGAAGCAGAAGCAGTACTTGAAGATATAATGGCTGAACTTTGCCAAATAGATGAAAGACATCAATATAAGAGGTTCTATGAATTTAAGAGACGTTCAAAGAAAAACACACCTAGGACATCACAAAAATTGCTGAAAACCGAAGATTAAAGAGCAAATCTTAAAAGCAGCCACAGAAAATAATGCATATTATGTGTAGAATGTTAGGATGAAGGGGTCATTTCTCAGTAGAAATGGTGTGTGGGAGATTCTTTGGGTGGCCCCCATGATCCTTACCTCCTTGTGTGATCTGTGAGTGTTGGGCAGGGCCTGTGCCTTGCTTGTAACCAATAGAATAAGGCCAACGTGATAATATGTATTTGTTTACATTTATATGTGAATTACATGATTATGTTACATAAGATCATGGCGCCCACCTTACTGGGGGTCTCACTGCCCTTGCTGGCTTTGAGAAGTGGCCGTATTAGGGAACCTCATCTGGGGAGGAACTATGGGTGGCTACCAGGAGGTGAGGGCAGCTTCTGCCGACAGCTCACAAGAAACTGAAGCCCTTTGTCCTATAACCTCAATGAATTGACTTCAGCCACAAACTGAATGAATTTGGGAGAGCCTTTCCTAGGAAAGCCCCAGATGAAAACCCGGTCCGGACCAACACCTTAAATGCAGCCTTGTCCAGGACTCAGCTAAGCTGTAATCAGATGTCTGGCTCACAGAAATTGAGGTAATAAATGTGTTTTGTCCTGAAATGTGAAGTTTGTAGTAATATTGCTACAGTGCTAGAAACTAATGAATGATGGAAGAAAATACTTGAATTATATAGTTAAAATACTAAAAGAAAATAATTGCCAACCTATTACTGCAAACCTAGTGAAAATAGCTTTAAGAATAAAAGTGAGGGAGGGATGTTGGGAACTGAGTGAAAAAGGTGAAAGGATTAAGAAACATAAACTGGTAGTTACAAGTAGTCATAGGGATGTAAAGTACAGCATGATAATATAGTCAGTAATGTTGCAACAACTATGTATAGTGCCAGGTGGGTACTAATCAGGGGGATCACTTTGCATAAATGATATAAATGTCTAACCACTATGCTGTATATCTGAAATTAATATAATGAATGCCAATTGTAACTGAAAAAAATTTTTTTTAAAGACTGAAGATGAAAATTACAAACCAAAAAGGAAATTGGATGTTAAAAGAGTAAAATGCAAGCTATAGAATGAGAGAAATGTTTAATGCTTATAGCTAATAAAGACCTCATAACCACAATGTATAAAAAATCCTTTTTTTTTTCTCAAAGATTTTATTTTATTGTTTGAGAGAAGGTGAGAGAGGGAAGCGGGGAGGGCCAAGTAATAGTCTCCATAGCTATATATTGTTAGTTGTGACATGGTTTCATTCCATACAGGTGGATGTGGGGATGCATGGGGCAGGAACCAAACTGGGGGCCTCCTGCATGGAGGGTGAGAATCTTTGCTGCCATCCTGACGGTTTACCAGTTGTGATGCAGTTCAGCATATAGGTTTGCATGGTCCGGGGCTGGGTTTCAATTCCTGGACCTCACAGTTGCAAGGCAAGTGCTCAACCTACTGAGCTATCCCAGCATTCCTCTATTGTACTTACTTTGTTTCATCAATTTTGCTTTTATTTTTTATTATTTCTTCCTACTTGTTTCTTTGGGCTTGTTTTGCTCTTCCTAACTTCCTGGGATGCTGGCTTCATTAACTTCATCTTTCCTATTTCTTCCTTGTTAATCTGCATACCTCTTCTTTAACAGCTTTGAGATAGAATTTACATACCATACAATTTACCTATTTGTATAATTCAGTGGTTTCAACACATTCACAAACATGTGCAACTTTACCTCAAAGAATTCTATATCCTTTACCTATCAATCCCATAACTCAGCAACTATCAATTTGCTTTCTATTGCTATTTTTGGACATTTCATATCAATAACATCCTATGTGATCTTTTGTTTTTTAAGCTAACACTATACTATGACTGGTTTCTTTCATTCAGCATGATTTCAAAAATTCATCTGTGTTGGAGCGGGTATCAGTATTTTATTCCTTTTCGTGGCTGAATAATATTCCATTGTGCGGATATGATGGGATTTGATCCCTGGACCTCGCAGTTTCAAGGCAAACATTGAACCTGTTGAGCTATCCTGGCATCCCCTACATGTTTTTGAATTGGGTTATATGCCTTTTATTATAGAGTTGCAAGGTTTTTGTTTTGTTTGCTTGTTTTAAGATTTTTACTGTTTGAGAGGTGAGAGAGAGGGAGGGAGAGAGGGAAAGGGAGAGGGAGAGAGAAAGGAGGAGGGCCCAGAGCAGTCCCCCTAGTTGTATATCATTAGTTGTGGCATGGTTTCATTCCACCGGTGGATGTGGGGCCACATGGAGCAGGAACCGAACCAGGGGCCTCCCACATGGGAGGTGGAAACCTTTCCCACTGCACCATCCCAGTGGTTACCAGTTGTGCATATGTGTAGTTCAGCATATGGATTTGCACAGGCTGGGGCCAGGAACTCGAACCCCAGACCTTGCGATTCAAGGAAAGCAGTCAACCACTGAGTTATCCTGGCATCCCCTGTAAAAGTTTTTATAGAATCTAGATACAAGTCCCTTATCAGATATATGATTTGCAAATATGTTCCCCCATTTTGTGGACTGTCTATTCACTTTCTTATGATGTCCTTTAAAATACAAAAGTTTTTAAGGTTCAGTAAGTCCAATTTACCTATTTTTCTATTGCTGCTATGCTTTTCCATTGCCAAATCCAAGATCATTAAGATTTATCTATATCTTTTCTTCTAACAGTTTTATAGTTTTAGCTTTTATATTGAAGGCTTTGATTTGAGTTAATATTTATATATAGTGTGAGGTAAAGGTCCAATTTTACTCTTTTCCATGTGGATATCTAGTTGTCCTTAGGCAACTGTATGTATTACCTTTTTAAAAAAATTTTTAATATTTAAATCTTTGATTCTTTGAAACTATCCTGACACAAGGTATAAAGTATGGATTTAGAACCATGTTGAATTATCCATCTCTCTACTACTGATTTAAAAGGTCACTTTTTTCATAAACTAAATTCCTGCATATATTAACATTTCAAGGTAGGCTGGGGAGCTGATTAGAAAGAACAATGACAGAAAGAAACCCTGGAGAGGGAAGAGCAGGAAAAATATAACTGGAATAATAGACCCTTTTCTTTCTTTTCACTTAGCTGACCTAACGATTGACTGCATGACAACCATTATAATTTTTACCTAACAGAACTACTGAAAAACACTTAGCCACCAGCAATATTAAAAACCAACATTTTTTAATATGAAAACTATGTGTTTGGGCACAAAAATGCAACACACACCCAGAAACCACTATTCTATTAATAATGACATTATCTCATCTAAGAACACAAAAAGTGATGAAGGAATGCCAAGAGGAAACAATTCTTTAAAGTCCTATTAAATCTACTTTGGTTCTGGTCACAGTTCCAGCATGTCTACTTTCCTTGTAAGTTCAGCTTCAATGGTATTCTAAAGAAAGAAAAAAACATCTGAAATATTACAAAGAAGAACATAAAACAGGTGCTCTAACTTCTAATGTTAAAGAGAAGCAAAAAAGAAGTGTTAAAACAGAACTTAAAAAAAATACCATTACAAATATTAAATATGCTTTGAGACATTCTCTTGCTTTGATATTTCTCCCCTTTCCCAAACCCCAAGTGTTCAGACTCTTAATTCTAATAAACATTTAAAGGGGAGAAAACCCTTTTAGAAAAATGAATCAGTGTAATGATACATGAGTAGATTTTTCTGACCTTTATTCCTTAAACAGTATCCTTCTGTACTATCTCTCACATCACCTCTTTTCCATCCTCATTGCCACTGTTCTCATTACTTTATCAACTGGTCTAAGCAGGTCAACTGGTTTCTACAATTTTCTTTCTCCCCACTCCCATGCACCCTGTACACTGATTACGGAATCATCTTCCTAAAGAAGTGACCTGACCAAAAAGCATAGCTTTAATTACATTTCTCTTTGGTTTAAAAAACAAGGAAACAGGGGAAGCCGGGATGGCTCGGTGGGTTAGGCGCTCACTTTGCAGCGCCGGGGACCAAGGATCAAATCCTGGCCCCGGCCCGTGCAGACCCATGTGCTGAACTGGGGAGTTCCCCCAGTTCAGTTCCCTCTCTGTCTCTGTATCTCTCTCTCTCTCTCTCTCTCTCTCTGTCAAAATAAATAAATAAATAAATAAAAATAAAAAATTAATAAAAAAATAAAATTTATAAAAAACAAGGAAATAGCAACTTTCAGTGGTACCCTATACTCCATTCTCTTTATATAAAACGCCCTTTACATCATAAACCAATTGACCTTCAGCCCTATCTTTCATTGCATACTCCTAGGCAGCTGGACCTCATTACTTGCTGAAGAGTGACGAAGTTCTCCATTTTTCAGCTCTTGTGCATTTGCTGATTCCTTAGCCTAGAATAGTCTATGTCTCACAAGCCTCCCCCATTTCCACCTAGAAAAATCTAAGCAAAAATTTAAGACATAAAAAACCACTATGTATTTTTTATGGGAAAAATATATACATGTATCAAACGATGCATGGGAATAAAAATAGCAACTTTGTACTGTGGTTTACCTCTGAAGAAGGAACGGAGGATGAAGGGAGCTTTAGCTCTATTGGCATTTTTGTTTCTTTGTTTTTAAGATTTATTTTGACTGTTTTGAACAGAGAGAAAGACAGAGAGAAGGGGGAGGGCCCAGAGCAGTCTCTGTAGTTGCCCGTCATTAGTTTTCTACATAGTTTCATTCCACAGGTGGGGGCGGGGCTGCGAGGGGCAGGAACCGGGCCCAGGTCTTGTCCTGGTGAGAACTCAACTGGGGGCATATCTGAGTTCAGCATATGGGTTCGTACAGGCTGGGACCGGGATTGAATCCTTGGACCCTGGGGCTGCAAGACAAGTGCTCAACCCACATCCCCTAATTTTATATCTTGTGTTAAAACCTGAAGAAGAATATGGAACTTACTAGTTCTCGCTTTGCTTCTTCAATTTTCACCTGAGCAAGAGATGGATTCTTTAAAGAAAAACAAAACAAGGAAAGGTTATATTGCCTTAATTAGGACTCAAGATAAGAAAAAATGCAACAGTCCTTTTCAAAAGATAGAAATCCTTACAGAGTATACCCAGTGAAATTTAGCTTGGACTTTAAGTCCTTAAACATTGACTCACCATTTTCATAATCATTTAAGGCCCTTGGGGGAGTTTGGAGATGATTTTTTTTTTTAATTCATAAAAATAGTTACCGGCATT
The DNA here is from genome assembly GCA_004027555.1 of Craseonycteris thonglongyai. Lineage (NCBI taxonomy): Eukaryota > Metazoa > Chordata > Mammalia > Chiroptera > Craseonycteridae > Craseonycteris > Craseonycteris thonglongyai. The sequence goes on from PVKE010000389.1 coordinate 107,452, forward strand.
AAATCTAAATAGGACTCCAGTTTTTTCTTCAAAGGTACCGTCTGTCGTTTTAGTTCTGCCAGTTTCTGGGGATAAGAAAAACAGAGATACAGATATTCAACATGCAACTAAATACTGCTCATTTCTGAAATAAAGCATGGTAAAGCATTAACATAGGATTTTTAAAATAATGTATCAAATAAAGAGCTTCAAAAATAAATGAATAGACAAATTCACTTCCACTGGAAACAATCCTTACAACATGCTTAAAATGGGAAAGTTATATTCCCATTTATTAAAAATAGGATTTAAGCATGCTGCTTGGAACACAAAATAATGTGATTAACAGAAATTAGGATGTAAGGTAACAACTAGTCTCAAATACATATTTATGAATTATCAACTTTAGATTCCGAAAATCAAAGTACAAAAAAAATTTCAGTAAAATAAAACTCCATATTATTCCTTCTTCCACCAAAATAGATAAAAACCCTCATAACAACCTAAAAACTCAGAATTGCATGCTCCAAGAGTTTTGGAGTCTGCATTTTTACTGTATACGAAAGTGAAGAAAGAGAAAGACCTAGATGTTTAATACATAGTCCCTCAATAAATTTAATAAATAAATCAATAATGTATAACTGACTCTAGCAAAGAGTTTCTAGCACATAGTAATAAATAAAGGAAACTAAACAAATGTGAGGATATATACAACTAAGCAAGAAATAAAGATATAAATATAGGCGAACATAAAGTACAGAGGTAAAGAAAATCAGTTCAAAAGTGAATAAAGCTCTATGAAAAGAGACAAAAAAGCAGATTTTAAAGAAAGTTAAATTGTGTTAAAATAAGCTCACCTCTGAAAGTGCTACGAGTGATTGATGAGACAGAGAAGCATCCATGCCTCTGGCTGAAAGTTTCTCCTATAATTACAAACAGGGGGTCTAGTTAAAATTATTTTCAAAGTGGCCATAATGAAATACTTTCAACATTAACTCAGTTAAGAGAAGCTACAAATCACAGACAAAAAACTATGCATGCATCTAAATACTTTTATATTGCATGTGAATCATTTCCACACAGATTTGTGACAAGATGGAACAGTACTTAAGGGCCTGAGTTTCAGGGCCTGGCTGGCTGTGTGTAAATCTGCTAAGTAGCTATGCAACCTTGGGCAGGTTAACTATCTTCTCTGTAGTTCCCTTGTCTGTAAAAAAGGAATAGTAATGCCGCCTCATTGTAGAGATGAATGTCAAAAGAAGTCTGAAGACAGCCACCAAGTTTAGTCCCTCATACATACCTCTGCAGCTCTGACTCCAAATCTGAACTCCTCTGATTTTGCTTTTAGAAAGTCCATGTTCTGAAGACGATTGTCAACTTTGGCCCTCTCTACAGACAGATGCAATTCTGCCTTCCTGAGATCCCTTTAAAAAGTAAAGTTGAAAACATTTTCTTCTCTTCAAGTGAAATTATTATAAAAGGGAAACTCTACTACCTTTTAGATTAAATTCTGGATTAGCCAAGAATAGATAATATACTTTAGCAAGCAATTTTCTACCATAAATTTTATATCCCGCGGTAGCTACCATGCATTCCTCCAGGTCATCTTCCCCTCCACGTTTCTATGTGGGATTTTTCTCAAGGAATACTAAATAATTTTAAGACTAATCCTTGCCAATTATTCTTGGGAGACAGTAAATCTGTTGCTTGAAAGTGATTTACTGTGTCCTAAAGCCAATGTGAATTACAGAGGTCCCAAAGGCCTCTCTCTTAAATGTGATGTGACACACAGTGCCTTGCTTATACATACTTAATATTTGTGAATAAATTTACACACCACCAACTTTCTTATGCCTGTAAATACTCCTGATCCATGGCATCTAATCTTTGGAGTGACAGGGACCTAAAGAAGGTCTGGAGAATCAAGAGACATACAAGAGCTCTACTAAAAAAGGACAACAAAATATACTTTAAGTGCACTGTAGTTTATTAATTAAAAAACTTTTACATACATTTTGAAAATTGTAAAACCCAGGTTATTTGTAGAAAAGAGAGAATAAAGGTAAAAAATTGCATGAAATAAAAGGTGAAAATATTACGCCCTCACTTCCACCCGTTATATTCGACTTAAAGAAACACTTTATGAACCCCACTTCTTAATGTATTATTTTAAATCATATCTATTGATTTAAAACTAAATGTTATTAGTCTTTAAAATAAAAATTGTCACCACTTCCAGCTCAATTACTTACTCTTGTAGACATTTTTCTAATACTAAAGTTGCAGTCAGATTTTTTTCAAGTTTTGTCAATTCAAGCTTGATTTCTTCATTTTTAGATTTGGTACGAAAAAGATCAGAGGTCAAATCATTCACCGCAGGGATAAAACTAAAAAAAGAATATGGTCACATAAATAGACATTAAGGACAACAATTGCAATTATTCATTTCTAACAATGCTTTTATGCCTATGTGGATTTTTCCATAACCATGCTGTTTCATCCCTCTATGCCTTGTACATGCTATTCCCATTGCCTGGCTAGCCCTCTTTCAGCTGGCAAATTTCCACTTGTCCTTCAATACTCAAATAAGATTCACTCTCATCCTGGAATTCACTATCCTTTTCTGTGCTTCCCAGCTATAGCTTGTATATTTTTATATGCTATAGCTGTCACAAACTGTGTTATAGTTTTATATGTTCACCTCCCTTATTTGGCAGAGACTGTCCTTGCTTATAGTTATCATCATATTCATCTTTGCTTCCCAGGTACTACGTATATATAAATATATATACATCTAGCATATAACTGGTATTTGCTGTCTGCTGGATCGATATAAGTCTAAGATGTTTGCTGTCATACAGCGTACAGTTCTTATACCTGAAACACTACTCCAGAGCATATATAAAAATTCCAGTCCCTTATACTGGCAATTAAGCAGAACAGGTACAGTTCTCTGACTGTAAGTTGTAGTGGTTGTTCTAGTTAAGATATGGCCACCTGTGATAGTCAGATGGACTTTGGAGTCAGACCGGGTTTGAATTCCAACTCTGCCATTTACTTCAGGGGTCTCCAAACTGCGGCCTGCGGGCCGCAAGGCCCTCTCATCCGGCATGGAGACCTTTTTATCTGAATAAAATAATATTAAATAAATAATTAAAAACAACATCTATGTTTTGATTCTTTTTTATTTGGACCTCGAATGTGTAGTCGGCCTCCAAACTGCTGTTTGATAGTTAATGCGGCCCATGGGCTGAAAAGTTTGGAGACCCCTGTACTAGCTCAAAGAAGTTATTTAAGACATCTCTCTCAAGCTTCGCTTTCCTTGTAGGGTTGTCAAAAAACTATTCTCCACAGGTGAAATGCCTTTCATAATAAACGTCCTTAACTTATTCTACCCAATAGGGTATGGACATGAACAAAATTCACTATACTCAACTAACGATTTAGCCTACTGCTTTTCTTATTACCTATTTATAGAAACAATGAAGTGATAACTAATCCCTTTCCAAATATACATGAGAACCAATCTTCATACACCTAATATTGGAAGAAGGAAACACTAAAATTAAATCAATGCCAAGTTTATTTGAATTAATTATACATAATAGCAAGGATAAAGAGTTAAGTGAATTCAGTGTTTTGGCATTGTTAATTTCCTACACAGAATTACCCTGAGAAACAAAAAGGTTTTAGGTCAAGACCTTATAGCATATATCACAATAATTACCTAGTTAGTGAGGTATCCTTTGTTTCAAGGGCCACTGCACTGTCAACCAAAGCGTTCAGATACCTAGAACCAGTGCTAGAGAGACTGGCAGGAGAAAAATTCACACTCTCCATGAGAAGGTCTTGAAGATGCTTGGCTGAAAAGATATGAGTTCTATGGTGACTCAAGGTTTGTTTTGTTTTTATTTTAAAATTTAACAGCTTAATTAAAATCTTTCACCTATCATATTAATACAACCCATCCACCTAAAGTATGTAATTCCATGGCTTTTAGTAAATGCAGAGATGTGCACACAGCAATACAATCAATTTTGGAACATTTCATCTCCCCAAAAAGAAACCTCATGTTCCTTAGTCATCATTTTCTGGTTTACCAACCCATGAAGCCCTAGTAGCCACTAATCTAAAATCTGTCTCTATTCATTTGCCTTTTATGGACATTTCATATAACTACTATCATACAATATGTGGTCCTTTGTGACTGGTTTCTCTTAGCATAATGGTTTCAATATTCATTCATGTTATAGCAGGTATCAGTACTTAATTTCTTTTTATGGCTGAATTATATTCCATTGGATGAATCCACCACATTTTATTTATCCATTCTTCCATTGATGGGTGTTTGGGTTACTTCCACATTTTGGCTATTATGAATAATGTTGCTATAAACATTCATGTATGTTTTTATATATGCATGTTTTCATTTCTCTTGGGTATTTACCTAGGAGAATTGAGGGGACATATAGTAACTCTATGTTTAAATGTTTGAGAAACTGTCAGACTGTTTTCAAAAACAACTGTACTTGTATGATTTTACATTCCCACCAGAAATATACAAGGGCCCCAATTTCTCCACATCTTCACCAAAAGTTAACGCTTATTTTTTTGTATAGTGATTATTTGCAGAATTGAATAGTGATCAATGAAATGATAACTTAAGACCTGAATATTTGTCTTTTAGATTTTAGCCCTCCTTGTAGGTGTGAAGTAAAATTGTGGTTTTGATTGGCATTTCCCCTAATGACTAGTGATAACATGCTTACTGACCATTTGTATATCCTGGGAGAAGTGTGAGGGCTGTCCGGAGAAAGTCCAGCCATTGTCAATATAATGAGAACAGTTACATGGCTGGATACTTTCTGGACAGCCCTTGTACATTCATTTCCCTTACCCAATTTTAATTGGGTTGTTGTCTTTTTATTATTGAGATTTAAGAGTTCTTTATATGTTGTAGATACATCAAGTCCCTTTTCAAACATATGATTTGCAAATATTTTCTCCCACTCTGTCAGCTGTCTTTCCATTAACTTAATGGTGTCTTTTGAGGACAAATGTTTTTTAATTTTGATGATGTCCAATTTATCTACTTTTAATTTTATTGCTTGTGCTTTTTGGTATCAGAGCTATGAAACCATTGCCAAATGCAAAGTCACGAAAATATACAGCTATGTTGTCTTCTGAGTTTTAGGTTGAGCTCTTTTAGATTTTTCATTCATTTTGAGTTCTTTTTTTTTAAAGATTTATTTTATTGTTTTTGATAGAAACGCAGAGACAGATAGAGACAGAGAGAAGGCAGAGGGCCCAGAGCAGTCTCCACAGTTGTATGTCATCAGTTTTTGACATGGTTTCATTCCACACAGGTAGGTGGGGGCCATGCAGGGTGAAACCGGAGCCATAGGCATCCTGCATGGGAGGCACGCTCCTGCGAGCTGGGGGCTGAACCAGGGACCGCCCACATGGGAAGCTCGCCCTGGTGAGAACCAAACTGGGGCCACACCCAAGTTCAACATGTGGGTCAGCATGGGCTGGGGATGGGGCCAGGGCCAGGACTCTTATCCTCAAACCCTGGGGGCTACAAAGTGAGCACTTAACCCGTGGAGCCATCCTGGCCTCCTCTTTGAGTTAATTTTTGTATATGGTGTGAGGCAGGTCCAACTTCATTCTTATGTACAGTATGTGGACATCCAACTATCCCAGCACTACTTATTGAAAAGGCTATTCTTTCCTCCACTGAATTGTCTCATCACCTTTGTGAAAAATCAAATGACCAAGAGTTTGATTTCCAGCCTAACAGCACAGGGAGCTCTGCTGACTTGCTCTGCGGTGAAACTGGTGAAAATTGTAAAACAAAACCATTTAAATCTCCTAAAGACAAACAGCAAATAAAGAAACATCTATGCAAGAAAAATCTATGAAAATTCAAAAACAGAGGTTTTTGAGTTTGTGGTATTTGAACCAAGACCACTCTGTCCTTGGCCCTCTCAGCTCAGTGAGGCAGACGCTACTGTAATGTTGCAGTGAAGAACACAGGGTTCCCTCTGCCCCCAGCTCCCCGGTAGAGGGCTTTCCTTCCAGGAGGAATAGCACTTCAGTGTTTCTCATTCTGCCACCAGCCATCTGTCATGTTACTGAGGTGAAGTCCTAGGTGAATGTGGTCAAGAGGTGTGGGCTGTCTTCCTCCACCCAGACACTGCTTTTGGAATGAAAGTTCTACCTTGGGTGAGGCACACAGAGAATACTGGGGCCCTGCTGGCTCTTACACCAGCTCATGTGGTGGTAGTTCCATAGTAGAAAAGGCAAGCCAAGAGGACGTAACACTACTGTACCCTCTCTCCACCAAGCATTCCGTATCCATTTATTATACACTGAGGGTGTCACTAACAGAAAAGCTTGACATTGTCTCTACCTCCAGATCCAGAGCCCTGGCTCAGAAATTTTCTGGAGGAAGAAGCCAGCCATAGAACAGACAGCTCCCAATAACTTCCAAAAGGAACTGACTTCATTTGCAACAGAGCCTGCAGATGTTCAAGCCAAAGGACACTCTCAGGAACAGTGACATTGCAGTAAAAGGCAATTGGGAGGAGAGTCCAGATATAAGTTAAACTGTAGGACATCTACTTTGCATGAAAGTAACTCTTAAAAGAAAAATGGAAAAAAGCACATATGCCATAGGATTACAATATAAATTGCACTACGTTCAAAACATTGATGTAATACATGTCATACACATGGTTAAATATAAAGCAAATGTAAGTCAAACTTTCCACCCATAAAAAGATTTTTATCAATCTTTTCTTGTGGTTTGTATTATAAGAACAGTAACAATAGATTATTATTATTTGTTGGTGTCCTGATAGCTCATTATAACTAAAGCATGGGGACTGGAAACGGACCAAAAGGATGCAAAAATGAAAAACTACAGGCATGCTGTATAGAAGGGTAATGAGTTTAGATTCATGATTCAGGGTTTATTGGTTTGCTTTCAGAGTACCAAAAAATAGTATTATAATGAAGTTTATTATTTATTAAGTTACAACAAAGAGTAAAAGAAATCTGGGTAAAATAAAGAAGCAAAACTAACAAGTAGTCTAAAGTAAACTAATCTTGTACACTTTAGTGTTATAAAATGTGTTTACCTCTAGTTATTATCTCATCCCAAACTCTGGAATTAATCTCACCTTCTGATTCATATTCACTTGCTTTCTGTTTCAAGTCCTCTATTACCAGGTGGACATCCCTGTCCCGGACTCTGTTGCGTTCTGAAAGGTGATGTAAAACCTCTGTGGTCCTTGCATTTACCTCATATTGTGGAATGGGATGGTCTCCAAATACTTTTTTCAACCATGCAGCAACCTAACCATTAACAACAACAAAAAAGACAAATATTGTAAGCCCTGTTTATTGTAGTGGCACGAAGTAAATATATGACAAAGTGATAAGAAGCAAACAAAATGCTTTCTGTGACTATCCTGGCTTCTTCCTACTTACTTCACATTCTCACTTGTCTTTAAAGAGACAGATATTAGATGCCAGGGAATAAAAAGTGAGCAAGCACAAATTACCAGAAACCAATCCATCGTTTCTCAAAGCAACAAAATCAGTACACGGTAATAATTTGAATCACTCGAATAAAATTTTAAGCTCAATATGAAAGTGCTAAATAAAGCATTATTATACGCACAAATTCTGAAAAAGTGTTGTCTGCAACACACCGTAAGCCTGTAGAAGCTGGGGTGCGGGTATGTGTAGGCAGGTCAGGTGTGAAAATTCTAGTCGGAAGCAGCAGTAAACAGCGAGGCTTGTCTTGGCTGGACGGTGGGTTTGGGTTCAGAAGTCCCACTTAAGTGTGCCAGGAGGGATTTTGTGCCAGGGGGCTCCACAGCTCCTCTCCAAACCCGAGTCCAAGAAAGGAAAGGCCAGGAAGGAAAGAAAACGCCTTTTCCAGGGCAGTCTAAGCAGAAGGGGGCTCGTAGATCCTGAAGGCGGGACTAAAGATGGGCCAACGGAGCAGGGCGCGGAAAAAAGTAACGTACACGCGGTGAGTCCAGGGGATCCGCCGGCGGGTCGGGTGCGTCAAAGACGCCCTTTCTAGAAGGCCATAAACGCCCGCTCCCGCACCATCACCTCACCTTCACCTCTTTTTCTTGCGCTTCCATAACCGCCGCTCCCGCCACTACTCCAGATGCTGCTTGCAGAAAAACCGCCGTGCTCTTCCTGAAGGACCCGCCCACATTCCATTGGCCCCGCCCCCTTGGTTCCGGGATTTCTGGAAGTTGTAGTTTTTACTAGGACTCCAGGCGCTGAGCCCTTAGACAACGAGGCTCCAAGGCTTCAATTCAGCACTGCAACCCTCTCCTTGCTTGCCACCTCGCTTGATCCCCCGTTCTCCTTGCTATAATCTACAGGGTGAGAAGTAGAGTCGCTTAGAACCAGGCTGTTTTCTTTCTTATACTTTTATTTCTCATTTGAATCACTTGCCTTAAAAAATACCCCAAACTTGTTCCTTGAGTAGCAGATGTTTGTGTTTCTTCCACACCAAGTGCATTAATTTAAAATTTTATTTTAGCCAGGGAATATAAACTGCAGAAACCTTAACATATCAAATTGTGTATCAGACTTAGCACCAGATATTTTTCTCCTAAATCAAATGCATATTTTTAAATGATTAAACCTTTCTTTTCAGAGGAATTTTATTAACTAGCCAAGACATGTTGTGTAGCTTTTTGATTCTTTTTGTTTCAAGTATATCTCTGCTTAGTAACCAAATTTCATTTAAGTTGGTACAGCCCCTGGCTATGGGGGGAAAGTTATCTTTATGTCCTTGGTCCTCTTTAATCACTACAAATTTCTCAAAATATCCCTATAATTTTGTTTTTATAAACCATTTTTTCCCTATTCTTACCTATTTCTACCCAAATCCCATGAAGATTGTTATATTTACTCATCCCTGGATCACCATGAAAAGTAAAATATTAAAGAAAGGGACCGCTGACCATACATTTGCAAGCTATATATTGCAAATTTTAGGAGATGACCTTTTATTTTATATTTCTTAAAGATTTTTTTGTTTGAGAGAAAGGGGTTGGGCGGAGGGCCCAGAGCAACCTCCGCAGTTGCACATCACCAGCTATGACATGGCTTCACCTCACACATGTGGATGTGGGGCCCCGACGGTCGGAACCGAATTGGGGCCTCCTGCATGGGAGGCAAGAACCCTCGCTGCAGCTCGGCATCTTAGGTGGATACTGGCCAGGCTGGAACCGAACCCCAGACCTCGGAATGGAAAGGCAAGCGTTCTACCGCGGGGCTATCCCAGCATCCGAGGAAGTCATGTCCATCATTTCCGTTTTCCTCCAAATAAAAAAGCAGAGTCCCTACCTTCATGAAACCAGTTGCTGGTAGAGGAAGACTGGAGCTCTATCTAGTCCAGTCTGGCGCGAGACTACTTGATTCTGGTCCATTTTTCTTAGAACGGGCAACCGCACTACTTGAACTCGTTGTGCCTGTTCACAATTTTTAAACAATCTGCTCTAATTCGCAGACAGAATTCTTCTAAGGTTAAACCTGAAAGAACTGCGATTTTCCAACCCGAGTGCTTGTCAGAATCCGGTTAGCCCCCAATTTTCGACTCAGCCGTCGTGGGGCTCCGCGATTTGATTGTCAGTGCTGTTGGGAATTGCTTCTTAGCGGGTTATGCTACCCACGTGGTCGTCACGGGCAACCACGATGTCCACGCGAAAGACCAAAATAAATGTGTAACGGATGCCTGGGCTGAAGCTGGCAAAGGTCTAGTTGCTCATTTTGACGTTTAAATCTGAAAAATGCTGCTTTAAGAAAAAGCGACCTCCGCCCACTCTCCGCAAAAGGCAAGATTAGCGGCCGGAGGTGAAAGCGAGGGGCGGTACTTCCGGGTCAGGTGGGCCGGCCGCCTTGACCTTCCCCGCCGCTCGGCCATTTTGTCCCAGTCAGTCCCGAGACTGCGGCTGCAGAAGAACCACCGGGAGAGAAGCTGCAAAGATGCTGTCCGTGCGCGTCGCCGCGGCCGTGGCCCGTGCCCTTCCTCGGCGGGCCGGGCTGGTGAGCTCGGGGGAAGCGGCGGGAGGTGGCCCGGTCGGGGCGGGGCGCTGTCTCAGTAGCTCTGCGTGCGAGGAGGGTGAGGGGCTGTGTCGCCGCCGCCATCTTGCCCTGCTGGCTTCTCTGGCGGTGCAGGGCTGGCGGCGGGAGACCCCCATTGCTCATCACACATGCGGGATGGTGCAGAGTGGTGCAGGGGAGACAGTGACCTTGATGGTGTCCAGAGATGGGGCCTTAGGAGGGCTCCCATCTCCTGCCGAGAGCGACCCTCGAGGGGCCTTGAGTGAAGGTCAGGGTTGGGGCGCGAGCTGTCCAGGGCTGGTTCTGAAACGGCGGGGCTTGGCCCCGCTGATTCTGCAGGACTCCCTTGCTGAAGGTCAGAGCGAGCTGGGGAAGCCTGACATTGTGTGAAGGTCAGCAGGCCCCGGCATCTCGCCTCTCCCTGGAGGTCGGTGCGGGGGAAAGCAAGCAGAGGTGGTTTCTGAGTCCTTTAGTGTGCAATCACTTAATGCTGAATACTGAAACGATCGTGTGTTTTCGCAGTCGTATGAAAACAGGTGCAAACTGGCATTTCATGCGTCCGATACGGTGACAGCGCATTGTCTCAGTCTGGCAGAAAGACTTTGCTTTGTGGTACTGAGACATGTTTAAGATTGCGTCCCCGAGGGCTTGTTAGACCGTGATTGCGAACCCAAGGAAAGTAGAACATAGGTTGGAAAACACCTATAAAAGTCAGTGCCCTTCGTTACTTACCTTCTCTAGAAGCTAAGAACGAGTCCCTAAGTCCTGTGTAAGCACTTTTACATTATTTTTTTTCTGCCTTAGTAGCCCCAATTTGAGAGGTGCAAAAAACATGTTGACCATTTTACTGCCCTTAACACAACCGGTCTTATATCATCTTGTATTTCTGCTGGCAGAAAAAACCAAAACGTTTTTAGCGATTTTTCAACCAGGTACTATGGAAGCTTCAGAATGTACCCAGATGAGACACAGATGTAAATTGGAAGGAGGGGTCCAGATTGCTGTAGGCTTTGCACAGAAGGCAGTAAAAATAATAAAAAGTTGCACATGTCATGCCTCTTAGTTTCTGAGCAAATTCCAGCATTTAACATTTTTTCTTTGTTTGCTTGTGTTTTTAATAGGAAATCTATTGAGATTTGCCCCTTTTAGGAAGCATTTTATCTTAATTGGAAAGTGCCACAACTCAATTTAAATACGAATGTATCTAAAGTCATATAATAGTAGGTTGGTAAAAACATAATAATATCTGATGCCTTTAAAGGGAAAGATACTTGTTAACAGTTGTGAGTACTTACATTGTACAAGGGACTGCATGGTAAATCTTCACATATATCAAAAAGTATTTTCTCATGTGATTAACAGTCTTCCAGTTTTAGGCAAAATATTTTGAATATGATTAATATAATTACTGATAACTTGATCAAACCGCCTGCATTTAAGCTTGCCAGTTTTATAAAAGCTTTTTAGAAAATCAGATTCTTAATCATACACTTGGCCTTAGGTCTCCAAAAATGCTTTGGGATCATCCTTCATTGCTGCAAGGAACCTCCATGCCTCTAATACCCGTCTTCAGAAAACTGGTAAGTCATTACTTCTAAGTCTACACCACCTCTACTATCTTACTATTAAATGAAAAATTTGTTACATAGTTGTTGCAGTTTTTTTTCTATTTGTTAATTGTTTATTTCTTTCCATTTTAGTTACTATAGAATCTCAGAATCTTAACCATTATATACCATTTAGCCCTGTCTTGAGATGTATGCTTGTTCTAGGAAATAAATGAATTACAGTTACATATTTCTTTTTTGGTATTAGTACAGCTTCTTTGTTTTGATAACGTCCACTTGGGTGGAAACAGAATGTACACATACCAGGTGGTGGGTGCTGTCTCTGATCTTTGATTTTTTTTTTTCCTTCTCCTAAAAAACATTTGAAAAAGTAAGCACTCTTCATCTCTGTTTTTCAAAGGTAATAGCTGCTAATCTATGAATGATAGAAGAGTGGGGAGGTGAGCATGGGAACCAAAAGAGTAGAAGGTAGAAAATATTTATTTTAAGGGTAGTGCATAATTTTGTTATCTGGTTTAAAATGGTTCTGTGAAGTCTTTTCTCGGTCTCTTGGGGTCTTTTTCATAGTGGTAAGTACCACACTTTTTTAATAGAGGTATATATTTTAAATTTTAGAATGTAATTTGATTACTGTGATCTTAACACTATAGTTTTATGTTGTTGGGGAAAATAGATTTTGAAACCAGATTATTTCTGTAATGGAATTGTCCTCTCATAATAGGCACGGCGGAGATGTCCTCTATTCTTGAAGAGCGAATTCTTGGAGCTGATACCTCTGTTGACCTTGAAGAGACTGGCCGTGTTTTAAGTATTGGTGATGGTATTGCCCGAGTACATGGACTGAGGAATGTTCAAGCAGAAGAAATGGTAGAATTTTCGTCAGGCTTAAAGGTAAATTATAAAATGAGATTTTGCTGTTTTAGGATTGGTATCTTTTATTCATTTAGTTTTCATTTAGTAAATCAGATTATGTCAGTTTTTTTTTTTAACTTTAAATCTCAAACTTCTTTAGTGTTTTGGGAGTTGGTTTTTGATCATTGTCATATGTTGTGAAAAGAGTAAATTTGGTTAACCCAAGTTTCTGCTCTAGGAACCAATTTTTATGTATAAATTGTATCCACTGGCTCCTAAATGTATAGCTTAGTAACTCTTTACCCAAATTCTTGCAGGTGTCCTCAAACTTTTTAAACAGGGGGCCAGTTCACTGTCCCTCAGCATGTCCACACATACACACTGCGGGCCCGGGACGAGTCGGCTGCTAAGCAGGACAGGCAGCGTTGGCAAAAACACCCAGGGGGCCGGATAAATGTTTTCAGCGGGTCACATGTGGCCCGCGGGCCGTAGTTTGTGGACCCCTGTGAGTTCAAGTCTGTTCTTGGTAGCTGTTAACATCATTTTATACAAAAGCATTTGATAACTTCACCTAAATTCATTTCTGGTGGAAAGTTGAAAGTCATTGACTTTGTATTTCTAGTTAAGAGTAGATCTGTTATTGAGAGGTGAATTAGTGGTGTGGCTATCAGAAACTCTCTGATGATGCAAGTCCACTTCTATTAGGTGGGAGCCTAATTGGCCAGTGGAATGAGAAATAGAAAATGTGGGATCATGGATTATCTGAGGAAAGCAGAGCCTGATAATCTGAATGGCTCGGGGACAGTAGGATTATCTGCTAAGATAGGGGAAAAGGTCGACTTGGTCTTGTGCTGTAGTGTCTGGATATGAAGAAGGAGCTACTTAATGTGGAAGACTCATTATAGAGCCAAAACTTTTTTATCAGTATCTGTAAAACCTTAGCTAAAAATTTAACTTATTTATTTTTTATTTTTTTATCTTCAGTGTATATATCTTTGAAAGGTTAGGCTGAAATAGATAAACTCTTGAGTTTCTTTTTAACTTTTATGAGTCTTGACCTATACTATCCAATAGTACTTTCTGCAATGATGGAAATATTTTGAGTCTGTCCTGTTTAATATGTATGAGATACTTAAGCCTGTAAAATGTGGCTAGTGATTAAGGGATTGAATTTTTTTCTTTAATTTGATTTTATTTAAATTGAAGAAGCTGTATGAGGTTTGTTAGTGACAATTATATTGAACATTAGATTTAGATTAAAGATGTTGTACCTCCAATGATACTCCATAATATTCCTCTGTTTATTCTAAATACTTCTCTAGAGATTTCATTACTGACCAGACTCAGTTCCTGGAATAACCTTTTTGTTTTAGTTGTGATTTAGGGACCTAAAATCTTACCATTTTGAAATAACAGTTGTAATGATGAGTGATGACCCAGCACTGTTATATTGTGAAAATTTGTTCTTTATTGGGTAGCTTTTAATTTCCTTTTCTACTAACCTGACAAGTAGAGGTTCTGATTAGATAATTAAACTGTTTATGGAGCTTCTAAAAGATCAAAAGGATAAATCAAGTGTGTCTTAAAATTTCCAGTTGACCTTGATCACTGAGTTTCATGCTGATCACCCAGCTCAAAAGCCATAGTCAAAGTAAATGCTGTGGAAAAAGCTTAACCAGTTCAATTGCTTTGCTTCTTTGAGTTCTTTGAGGATGTGATAAGGAGCTTTGATAGTTGATAGACTTATAGCATTAACTGTAAGATTATTCAGGGGAACACATTACTATTTTAAAAGTCTTAACCAAAGAATATTGTTCATTGGAAAAATCCTTAAGGGTAAACCAGGCCTAAAGGACAATATTGCTTTTCTCCTAGCTGTTTTCATATTGTGTAGTATTGGTAAAGGAAGAAAAGCCACTCAAGCTTCATCAGTGTTCGATTGTGTCTTTTATGTAGGGTATGTCTCTGAACTTGGAACCGGACAATGTTGGTGTTGTGGTGTTTGGAAATGATAAACTAATTAAGGAAGGAGATATTGTGAAGCGAACCGGAGCCATTGTGGATGTTCCAGTTGGTGAGGAGCTGTTGGGTCGTGTAGTAGATGCCCTTGGAAATGCCATTGATGGAAAGGTAAGTTTATCATTTATTAGATGTGGTAGTAGCTTATAAAAGATAACAAAATTGACTGTTTGGTGTTCCTTTTTATTGTTTAACAGGGTCCAATTGGCTCGAAGACCCGTAGGCGAGTTGGCCTGAAAGCCCCTGGGATCATTCCTCGAATCTCTGTGCGGGAGCCAATGCAGACTGGCATTAAGGCTGTGGATAGCTTGGTGCCGATTGGTCGTGGTCAACGTGAGCTAATTATTGGTGACCGACAGACTGGGTAAAGACTCAGTATCTTGTTAGAAGTTCTAACTAAAATTGGCTCTATAGGAAGATTACTTTTTAGGCTTGGGATGGTAAATACTTTGGATATTATGGGGCGAATAGGACGTGATACGTGGATTAATCAGTGAAATTTTCATTGGGGAATCCTTTGAAGTATTTATTTAGTAAGGTTTATGTTTACTCTTTTTAAAGCAAAACATCAATTGCTATCGACACAATCATTAACCAGAAACGTTTCAATGAAGGAACTGATGAAAAGAAGAAACTATACTGTATCTATGTTGCTATTGGTCAGAAGAGATCCACTGTTGCCCAGTTGGTGAAGAGACTTACAGATGCAGGTATTAAAGAACTTGTGTTCCATTGCTGTTATCTGGGAGTCCTTCCTGTAGCTACCAATCTTAACGGTAGAATCTACTTAATGAAGGCTGTTTTAATTATTCCCTAATGAACTGAACTTTGTACTAATAACAACAAGTAAACAATAAAGGGGATGCCAGGATAGTTCAGTGGTTGAGCACTTGCTTCGTAATTGCGAGGCCAGGGGTTTGATTCCTGCCCCCAGCTCTTGCAATCCTAAATGCTGAGCTGCAGTGCAACTGGTAACTGCCAGGATGCCTTCGTGGCAAAGGTTCTCGCTTTCCATGCCGAAGGGGGGCCCTGGTTCAGTTCCCGCCCAGCGCAGCCCCACATCCACCTGCTTGGAATGAAACTATGTCATAACTAATGATAAACAACTATGAAGACTACCCTGAGTCCTCCCTTCTTCTTCCCTCTCCCTCCTCTACTCAAAAACAATAAAAATATATCTTAAAAAAAAATTAAATCTATAAAATAAAAACAAGTAAAAAAATCCCCTAAAACACGTAAGTTTTAAGGTTTTATTATTTAAAAGAAAGTAGAAGCTATTTGGCTCTGATTTACATTTTTATTTTTAAAAATTTATTTTTCGATACACCATTGACATAATATTAGGTGCTCTGGTTAATCTTGAAGAAAATCACTTAGTAAAGCACTCATAATTTTTATTATACTTGTAGTAGCCTCTCATTTAAAAATCATACTAACAACCTAGTAAAACTTGAAAACTATTTCCTCAGATGCCATGAAGTACACCATCGTAGTTTCAGCTACTGCTTCTGATGCTGCCCCACTTCAGTACCTGGCTCCTTATTCTGGCTGTTCTATGGGAGAATATTTTAGGGATAATGGCAAACATGCTTTGATCATCTATGACGACTTATCCAAACAGGTTAAATACATTTATTTTTAGAATCTGTATGTTTGTACCACAGTGGAAGTTGACACATGTAGCTTCTGTCTAATCGGCTAATTCCACAACCTTTTTCTGTATTGTAGGCTGTTGCTTATCGTCAGATGTCTCTGCTGCTCCGCCGACCCCCTGGTCGGGAGGCCTATCCTGGTGATGTGTTCTACCTGCACTCCCGTCTGCTAGAGAGAGCAGCCAAAATGAATGATTCTTTTGGTGGTGGCTCCTTGACGGCTTTACCAGTCATAGAAACACAAGCTGGTGATGTGTCTGCTTATATTCCAACGAATGTCATTTCCATCACTGATGGACAGGTATTTTTATGATTAAAATAAGTGTAAAAGCTTAGGTTTATTCCAAGGCATTGATTGAGACTAGTGGATATGAACTATTTGTTAAAAGGCTTTTACTTTTTATTATGGAAAATTTCAAATTACACAAAAGGAGAGTAGTATAGCAAAAACTGTGTAGCTCACTCATTTATCGATGACAGAGTACTTTTTCTTGGCTTCATTTATAACCACTCCTCTTCCCTCTAGATAATATTGAACAAATCCTAGAGATCATATTACTTCACCTGTATATATTATAATAAAATAATGTTACCTTTTTTTCCCCCATGTCACACTCACCTAATCTCAGCAACAAAATATGTAGGTTGATTTGGGTTATGAAAGATTTGAGGAGCTCTGCTATAAGAAGTCACTTAGCATTCTTGGAGTTTTGGGGCTTCCGTCTTTGGAAGCACAGTCTTAATTCTGAGATGTGGATTTAAGTTTGCTATCATGTGTATTCTTACATTGTAGATCATCTTTTTTTTTTTCTCCCCATTGTAGATCTTCTTGGAAACAGAATTGTTCTACAAAGGTATCCGCCCTGCCATTAATGTTGGTTTGTCTGTATCCCGTGTTGGGTCTGCTGCCCAAACCAGGGCCATGAAGCAGGTAATTTGCATTCTTTGTCAGGGAGGGGTGTCATTAGGTTAAACTCAGAGTGTATTTGTATATTGTGCCCTGTGTCACGGAGTTAAGTTGTTTGTATTATATGAGCTAACCATTTCTGCATTTTAGGTGGCAGGTACCATGAAGCTGGAATTGGCTCAGTATCGTGAGGTTGCTGCTTTTGCTCAGTTTGGTTCTGACCTTGATGCTGCTACTCAACAACTCTTGAGTCGTGGTGTGCGTCTGACTGAGCTGCTGAAGCAAGGACAGTATTGTAAGTTGTTCTTTTCATTTGTTCATGTTTGTACTGTGTGTTAGGGCCTCGGAATATCACATTGCTACCTACAAGCTGTTAAAATGTTGTCTTTCATCAGAAGCATTGTCCTTTGAATGCAATTGATGCCTTTTTTTATTTAAGAAAGTACTCCACTACCCTCCAGAATTTAGCAAACTTAGAAGAATGTTAGTATTTATTTATTGATATAAAATTTCTCTGCATATTATATCTAAACCAATAGAAACACTGTCATGATAAAGTGTTTATAGATTATGCCCAAATACTACACTTCAGGGCTTGCAAAATAAAATAATTTCCTGGGGAGGGAGGTGGGAGGGAGTTCCCCACTGAGAAAGGGAGAGTAGGTGAAACTTAGAAAAATGTTATTAGTTGGAGGAAAAAGTTAAGTTTCTCTGACTTCGGTGACATGTTATCTATTTGAATAATTCACTTGACATTCTTTTATTTTCAGCTCCCATGGCTATTGAAGAACAAGTGGCTGTTATTTATGCCGGTGTAAGGGGATATCTTGACAAACTGGAGCCCAGCAAGATCACAAAGTTTGAGAATGCTTTCTTGTCTCATGTGATCAGCCAGCACCAAGCCCTGTTGGGCAATATCAGGTACAAACACATATGATGGTCTCCTTTTTTGTAAAATTTAAGATAATAAAGTCTTGCTTAAAAAAATTTGAATTTTGTAGTTAGGCTAGTCTTTGCATTTTTGTCCAGGTCAGAACTGATGATCTGTCTTTATTTCCAAATAGGGCTGATGGAAAGATCTCAGAACAGTCAGATGCAAAGCTGAAAGAGATTGTAACAAACTTCTTGGCTGGATTTGAAGCTTAAACTCCTATGGATTCACATCAAACACAGTTTGGTTTTGTCATTGTTTCTTCTAGTAATCAATTCCATTTGAAAAGGATTACTCTCATACTCCAGATGTACAGAAATCACATTCAAAATAAAGTTTCCTTATTGTTTGATGATTTTCTGTAGTTTGAATAATTCTTTAAAAAGAACTGAGATTACTTTTTTTTTTTTTTTTTTATCTTTTCACATTTATAGAGAGAAATTATCTTTTTGTCTTCAGTGCATAGTTATTTCTACTTTTACTTTTTGACAGATAGAGAGAGAGACAGAGACAGAGACAGTCAGAGAACCAAACTGTGGGAACTCCCCAGTTCAGCACGTGGGTCCTGCCTGGGCCGGAGCCGGGATTCGATCCTCGGTCCTCATGGCCTCAAAGCGAGCGCTCAACCCGCTGAGCCGTCCCGGCCTTCCCTGAGATTACTTTTGAGGAATTGGTAAACATGCTTCTTAGCTTATTTTATTTGACTATTAAACAATCATTGACTGAGCTTAGATAGTTTATGACAGTTCTTTGCAAGATTCTAAAGTACTCTGTGATTGGTTAACGAGAAATTCATAAACTGGATAATTGGATATATGGCAGAAGTTCACATTTGATAATGTTGAAGAGTCTGACTGGCTTCTGTGCCCAGAAAACTAATCTGCATAAAGAGGCAAGAGAAGTATAGGGACAACTAAAATTCTCAAGGAAATGAAAAAATGCTATATGAAGCATGGAAGACTGGGACAAAAATTCAGAAAGAAGATCTCTGATTAGAACAATGAGCACTTGTCAGTGTCTTCATTGTGTAGCTTAACGTTCATAAAACTGCAGCTCTTAATTATGTAATCAAGTTAGTATGGTATTTTTGGTCTTACGTAGGAAATCTTTATAGTGACACATTTTCTACCAAGTTTTAAAGGTTTGCTTTTGTCATAAGACTATGTCGTATTAGAGTTCTCCAGATAAATATAACAGGGTGTGTATAGAGATGGTGGGGCTCGCAAGTTAGAAAGGGCAGGTGGGCAGATGGGCAGGTTGAGGTCCAGGGAAGAGTTGCATCTGGAGGCAGGATTCTTCCTTGATAGACATCAGGTTTTTCTGGAGTCTTCTGCTGGATGGGACCCACCCAGGTTCTGGAGAGCAATCTGCTTGATTCAACGTCTGATAATTTTAAGTGTTAAGTAACCATGTCTAAAAAATACCTTCACAGCAATGTCTAGACTGGTGTTTGACCAAAAACTGGGAACCATATCCTAGCCAAGTTGACATAAGACTGACCACCAGAGTCCATCTGGACTTAAAATTCTGTGTGGAGATCAGAAGTCTTTTCCATGTGCATACCCAGTTTTTTTCGACTCGCCATTTAACCTGCCATGAAACCTGTGTCCTGTATGGCCCGTTCCCTGGTAGTTTTGCTAAACCAGAGTCCAGCCCATTCTGTTGTAGCAGTGAACCAAGAGAAACAAATTCTGAGATTTAAGTGTTTATTAATGGAACTAGTGAGAGGAGGGCGTGACTTCACAAGCTGTTCTCACCAGGCATGACTAAATGTTCTGCCTAATGGCCTTCCTGTGTGACAGCCAAATGGTTATCACGATGTGATTTTTGTAAAGCTTATCATTGGGGAGTGGTGAATGAGGAAATAAGCAGTGATTCAATAATGTGTAGTCCACATTGAAGTTTTCCCAAATCGCTCCCAATCACCTTTTACAGTATTTTTTTTAAAAACTAGAGTCCAAGCAAAGTTTACATATTACATTTACTTATTCCTTGGTCTTGTTTTCCATGACTGAATTTTTTGAGGAATCACTTAGTTGTCCTGTAGAACATTTTACAAATTGAATTTGGGCGAGATCGTAAGTCCATCATTTCTTTTGTTACTCAGCTTTAGCTACCTGGGCTCTTTCAGTTGGCTCCTGTGCTGCAGTGTTGTGTGTGTGTGTGTGTGTGTGCATGTGCGCTTGCGTATGTGTGTATATGTGTGCTTTCTGGTGCTACAAGATGCTTACCTTATATATTCCTGTTCCAGCTCTAGAAACAGCCCTGGTTTTTTGTTGTACAAGTTCTCTATTTATTTGTCCTTTGTGGGACAAATGTACCACAGACTTCCTCTTTTGTGGCTTGCTGTTTACTGTCAACGATAGCTTTTGATGAAAAGCCCCCCTGCATATGATAGGTTGCGTTTTGTGACAGTAGATACCTGAGTTTTCCCATCCTTAAACTACTTTGACCAGAAATGGATTCTTTGAGTCTCTTACCTGATGTACTTTCACTTAGGAAAATTCATGTTTCGAAGGTATATATACACTGTGACCCTTGCTCTGGTCCATGGCAGACCTCAGCCACCACACAGCTGATCTTGGCACTGAAGCCTGAATGTTTTCCTTGTGTAATCTATTCCTGCCCTGTCCTTACCTGCTCCACTCCTCAGTCTACTCAGCTTCTTAACTCAGTGACAAAATCCAGCCCCTGCACTTTTGACATTGACTTGGAAAGCTGACTAAGAACAGTTTATTTTTGTCCTTTCAGACCACAGTCTCTGCTTGGCTGGGTCCTGGTCCTGGGATTTCATCTGGCATTAGCAATTTGGCCAGTACCCCTGCCAGATTGCTTCTGCTTCCTGGAAGGGGGAAGGATTAAACCAGGGTGTCCAGTCTTCCCAGAGTCACACTGGAAAAAGAATTGTTTTGGGCCACACATAAAATTAACGATAGGTGATGAGCTAAAAAAAAAAATTTGGGGGGAAAACACCTCTATTTTATGAAGTATGAATTTGTGTTGGGCCGCATTCGAAACAATCATGGGATGCATGTGCCCTGTGGGCCTCAGGTGGACAAGTTTGGATTTGACTAGGAGCTGCAGTAAAAATCGGTATTGCTTTGAGGATCGGAGAGGGTTCGATGAATTCTCTGGCTGGCTCCATTATTGTCTAACCCATTAAAGTACATGAGAAAATAACCTTAAGGTGCTTTGCAGTCTTGGAGAGGTAAGATCTAAGAGGAACAGAAATTGAAGAACATAAGATATAAGTCATACTACTAAGGACTGGTAATGATGACAAATTTTAGACATTAAAGAAGTGAGAAGACAGGGTTGGAGAAGGTGGGGAAGTGGTAATGAATGAGGTGGAATTTGAGCAGAAGGAAGAGGGACCCAGGTAGCCCTCAAAGCACCAGCAAAGATGAGGTGGCAGAACAGGACCCTGACTGATGTGAGGTGGGGGGAGGGTAGGAAGTTGGGGAACCAGATGAGAAAGGTCAGGCAGGGATAATCGGGACTTCTGCTAGGCAAGAGGGAAAATGGGTGGCTTTGTGAGGAGAGGAGAGAAGTGTTTGAAGGATGAGAGGCTTAAGGGTAACCTGATAATCAGGAGGAGGGAGAGGGATAGAGATAATCAGGTTTTTGAAAGTATGAAAGAAAATGTGATTTTAGTGGGCATTTGTTATTTTTGTTACCATCTATGTATTCCTTTTCAGTGACAAGATCCCTAATTCCCTCTGGAGAATCTCGCCCCTTCCTCCCCTGCTGAGACACTCGGATACAACTTTTCTGGAAAACAATTTAGCAGTGTATTTCAATAACCTTAAAAGGGTTTATATTCTTTGACCTGTAATTCCACTATGAAATATTTTAACAAATATTTATATAAAAGATATTTATCACAGTAATATTTCTAGAAAGTTGAGGAAAATGCTAAGAAAGTATCAGTATATCCATTTGATGGGGAATTATGCAAACATTAAAAATGATATTGAAGAGTTTAAAATTATTCCAGATTTGTAATAAACTTACATGGTACAAATTCAGAGACCCAGAAGGGCATGAAGTGAAAAGCAGGTCTTCCTCCTATAGATCTCAGCCCCACCCTCTCATCAGAGAGAACCATTTAAAATGTATGTATGTCTATTTTTCCCCTTTACCCAAATGGCAGCTTGTTTTGCGTGTTTTTTCCACTTAGCAATATATCTGATGATAGTTCCTTAACAAAGAGCTTCCTCATTTTTTTATGCTTGAATATGATTTTATAGTATAATGTCACAGTTCTTCATGGATGAATATTTAGTTTCAAATCTTTCTAGACTATGCTGCTATGATTAATTGTATACTTATTTCACTTTGCACATGGGAGAATATATTTGCAGGTTAAATTCATTGACATGGAAATGTTGTGTCAAAAGAGGTACATTTCCAACTGGTAACTGCCAAGAGGGTCAAAGTTCTCACCTCCCATGCAGGAGGCCCCCTGTTTGGTTCCTGCCGGGAGTGGCCCCACATCCACCTG
Source organism: Craseonycteris thonglongyai (assembly GCA_004027555.1). Lineage (NCBI taxonomy): Eukaryota > Metazoa > Chordata > Mammalia > Chiroptera > Craseonycteridae > Craseonycteris > Craseonycteris thonglongyai. The sequence continues at coordinate 129,965 of PVKE010000389.1, forward strand.
TGTGGAATGAAACCATGTCACAACTAATGATGTGCAGCTATGGAAACTGCTCTGGGCCCTCCCCCTTCTCTCACCTTCTCTCAAAACAATAAAACAAATCTTAAAAAAAAAAGAACGATAAGTGTATTTAAAATTTTGATGACTTGGCCAAATTTTTCTTCACAATGATTTTCTATTTTACAATCAAGTGTCCTTTTGGGCAGCTCTGTGCGCTATCAAACTTTTAGTTAGAAAAGATGTATTTATAAGGACATTAGAAAATACTTATGAAATTTATAAAGTTAAAAAAGCAAGAAAATTTTATGTACATTAATAAGTTAACCACACAAATGTATATTATTGAAAGAGATTATGCCAAAATATTAACTGTGGTTATCTTAAATGTACTGATCATTAAATCTCATTTATTCATAATTGCTGTAGCAGTGTTATTTAACTTTGTTGGTGAAATGTTCCAGTTTTGTTGTAGACCCTTAGATATACCGGTAGTACACATTTTACTTGTCCTTTTACTCACAACACTTGTCCAGGAGGCGATGAGCTTAATGTTTTGAGGGATGAATAATATTTCCCAGCTGTATGGTCAACCATTTGCAATTTGCTATCTTGCCACCAGGTGGTGGGAGAGAGTTAAAATTCAGGGCTCTTTGGGTTCTGAGCCCCAAAAAGAAAGTACAATGTAACATAAGAGCTTATAAGACCTTCCAAGATATATATATATATATATTTAAACTTATAAACTTTTAAATATATATATATATTTAAACTTAGACAATTAGAATAGTATCTAAATTATTTGTTCCAAATCTCCAAAACGTCCAGTAAAAGTCTTGGCCCTTTCTTTGGCCCTTCAGCTTTTTTATTTTGCCTGTTGGCACGATTTCTTACCACTTCTGGTGTTTAGCCTGTCCGGGTGCCCTCCGTGGCCTCTGCTGCCTCCTGATGGTGCTGCCAGGCTCCCCTTCCTTCTCACCTCACTACTTTCCGAAGAGATGAACAACCAGATGAACGGATGCATGCCCTTGGAGTGACCCATGGGTGGAGGCCGCCTCTCTATCGTGGTCACTGTGGATGACTACTGGTGAAATTTCATCACAGTGAGACTGGAAGTGGCAATGCCAGGCAGAATTATGTAGTTATCCTTCAAATGTCCCAGCAATTGATCTTTCACTGTGTCTGGATCAAACTAGAACTTGCTCAAGAGTCAAACACCTTGTAGGGGGCGGGGGGCTGTGAGCTGGGAATAAGCATTCAGTCTTGGTATTCTTTTATTTTTATTTTTTAAGATTTATTTTTATTGTTTGAGAGAAGGTGGGGATGGGGGTGGGGTAGAACAGTCTCCATAGTTGTACATCATTAGTTGTGACATGGTTTCATTCCACACAGGCGGATGTGGGACTGCGTGGGGTAGGAACCCAGCTAGGGGGCCTCCCACATGGGAAGTGAGACCCTTTGCTGCCACCCTGATGGTTACCAGTTGCGCTGCAGGTCAGCATATGGGTTTGCACAGGCCGGGGCTGGGCTTTAGTCCCCAGACCTTGCTGTTGCAAGGCAAGCGCTCAACCTGCTGAGCTCTCCCAGCATGCCAGTCTTGGTCTTCTTGACCTTCATCCTCTGCTCCTTGAGTGGATCTGCCCTAGGAGTGAGGTGTCTTTGGCCCTAGCCATTTAGAAGGGCAGAGCTCTAACCCAGCTCTTCATCTCTTAAATACTCTCTGATCTTGGGCAAGCCTTTCAGCCTCTCTGGGCTTCAGTTTTGGCTCAGGACACGGGGCAGTACTTTGTCCGAGAGCCCTATTACTACAAAGCAGGGATGGTTCAGCAGGCCCTGGGATTATGTTTCTGAGGGTGTTACTCTGTGAGAGTGGAGGGAGAGGAAGGAAACTCAGGGCTCCTATTGCTGGCTTGGGATTGGTAAAGAAGGGTTTTGGGTCCAGAGAATGGGGAAATTAGAGATGGAAGATAACCTTTGCAAACTATCTCTTAGGATCTCAGATACTTATAAAGGGAGGGGCTGAACTCCTGGGCGCTCTGTACGGACCCTGCTAAGGGACCTAGAGTCAGGGGAAACAGCATCAATGACCTGTCCATGACTTTTAGACTAAACCGTGCTGCAGAGGCTGATCTGCATGGGGCACACTTGGGGTTGTGCACACGTCTCGCAGAAGCGGCTACATCTAAATGGCATTGTCAGCCCTCAGGCTTCATGGAGCTGACATCCGATCCGTGCGACTCCTGCTGAACCTTGATTCTCTGCGAGGACTTCGGTCGAGGGAGGGGAAGGAACGGAGCCGAATTTGCGCAGCTGACTGGACCAGTTCCTTTCGATCAATCCTCCGAGGATTCCTGAAGCCGGGGTCTTAGGGCTCATTAACTGATCGTCGGCTGACGCTGGGGGCTTTCCATCGGTCTGGGCCCCGGCACAGGACATGTGAGCGGAGGGGGGTAGGCTGGGGTCCGGGTTTTAGATCCCCGCGTGCTGGGAGGCTGAGCGCACCCACAAGGCTGTCGGCATGGGGCGTGGCCTCGGACCTGTGGGCGGGCTTCCAGGCTGGAGTTGCAACTCCCAAGTTGGGGGACCAGTGGCTTTGACCGCTAGGCTTCCCGGCGCACGCTGCTGCCACTCCGCTCTCCTCGGCACCCGCCGACGCTCCAGCCATGACGGGCTCACTGTTCAAGGGGAGCTTCTGGGTGAGTCGGCGGGGCAGGCAGCTAGCTGATCGCCGGGCTCGGGACCAGATGGGGCGGCTCAGATACCGTGCGCAGCGCCGTGCGCCTGGGGCTCCGAGGGGCTGGGCCGGCGTGGGGACCTCGTTCCCGCCGCTTAGGGGCAGGACTGGAGCAGACTCCTAGCTGCAGTCCCCCTCTGCCGCGGCCCCCAGCCCGCTGCACGTCCACAAGTCCAGCTCTGGTTCCCAGGCTCTTCTCTGCCGCCCATCCCCCCACCCAGCAACGTGTACTCCTGCGAGCTAGGGTAGCCGGAGATCCACCACCTTAGAGTCTGGACACCCACTCCTCATCTCACATATGAGGAAACCGCGACCCAAAAGGAGGACCCGTTTGGGGAGAGTAGCTGGTGGTCCCGGAGGCTGAGCCGTGAACGGATTTGGGGGTACCTTGGGTGAGCTTCACAGGTCCCACAGTGGCAGTCCTCCCCCCCCCCCCCCCCAGAGGATGGTCTCTTTCCAGCTCCGTGGAAACGGACAGCCTGTCAGAGCCTGGTTAGCACCCGACTTCCTCCTGCAGAGGTTCTCTTGCAAAAGCTTGTTCCATCCTGCAGCCCAGTTTCCTGAGCTTCCTCCCCAGGGCTCGACCCCGCCCAGAGGGAGGCAGACGTGTGTGAGACCCTCGAGCTGGTGGGGGCATCCAATCTGGATAGGACCTGCCCAAGCTGAAGTTGGAAGAACTTCATTCGGTTAAGGCAGGAGCAGCAACTACAGAGCTGACCTACACATGCCAAGTGGCTCCAGCTACTTACTTGGGACCCTGCTCGCTGTCCATTTAGCCTCGCAGATGCATGACAAGTCCCTCTGCCCCATCGTGGGCTGCTGGGTGGAGAGACCTGGCAATGTGGCCTCAGGGGACCATTTACACCTTGCCTTGTGAGGTCCCTTTTCTTGGAGGTTTTTTATTTTTTATTTTTTATTATTATTTTTGACAGAGAGAGAGAGAGAGAGAGAGAGAGAGAGAGAAGGGGGAGGGCCCAGAACAGCCTCCACAGTTGCACATCATTGGTTTTTCCACATAGTTTCATTCCACAGGTGGGCACGAGGCTGCACAGGGCAGGAACTGAGCTGGGGTGTCACCCCAGTGAGAACCAAACTGGAGGAGCTCCCCAGTTCAGCATATGGGTCCACACGGGTGGGGCCGGGATTCAATCCTTTGTCCTCAGGGCTGCAAAGTGAGTGCTTACCCCACTGAGCCATCCCGGCTTCCCTTCTTGGAGTTTTTGAGGTTCTCCTGGGGCACTGCCCACCTGTAGGATGCAGGGCTGCAGAAATTCACAGCTGGTCCTGTGAGGAGACCTACCTGGCAATTTTTCAGGTAGAATATAGGACTTTTGGGTCCCATGACAGGTATTGTGGGGAAAAAACAAGGCAGAGAAATCTGCCTTCCCACCCCCCACCCCAAAGTGTGACACCCAGTTTTCAGATCTCAACCCAGATGTCACCTCTTCAGGAAGGACTTTCCTGATTGTACCCAATAGGCTCTGTCACCTGCTCACCTGGCTCACCTTTTGTTCCTTTATAGCATGTGTTAGTTTACGGTTGTGAATTTTGGGGCCTACAAACACACCTGATGGGCAGGTACTGTGTGGGCTTTTAATGCTGCTGCCACTTGATTGGCAAATAGTTGCTGAACGAGTGAAGTGGTTCTGTAAGGCCAACAGGGTGTGTGATGGATGGGCTGAGACCTGCAGTCTCCATCCTCAAAGAGCGTCCAGGCCACAGTAAGGTAACCCACCAGCTGCTCCTGATGCATACTTGCAGGAGTGAGTAGGGGAGGGGGCAGAAATGAGGTCTGGGTTGGGACTTAGAAGGTATGTGATGGTTTGTTGCGGGGGGGACAACAAGATTTTTCTGAGCTTATATTTTCAGGAGGTATCTGAGATCCTGAGATAATTTGCAAATGGTATCTTTCATCCCTAAGTTCCTGTGACACTTTATGTTACATAATAAAAGCAGTAGCTGATATTATTGTGCACAGAGTCTGTGGCAAGCTTGTTCTAAGTGCATTACACACACTACTCATTTAAGCCTCACAACTACCCTACGGTGTAGCTTACTTAAGTATCCCATTTTATAGATGAGAAAACTGAGTAGCAACATTCCCAAGGTCCTAGAGCTGTTAAATAGGGGAGCAGGACTGCATGGACCAAATGCTCAGTGAGTGCCTCATGGAGGGTGGTGCTCAGCGACAGTGACCCAGCATGACTGTGAGGTGGACTGGCTGGGTTCGAATCCTGCCTGAGTCTACCCCTTCCTAGCTGGGCTCCTTGGGCAGTTAGTTACTTCAATTCCCACAAGCCTCAGTTTTCCCATGTATAAAAATGGTGATAATAATAGTGTCTACTCCATAGGACTGTGGCCAGGATGAAATCAGAGTTTAGTGCAGTGCCTGGCACATAGTGAGCCATTGTGATTGTCAGCTGTTATCAGCACAGAGGTGACAATTAAAGGAAGTAGGTGACAGTCATGCAATTTAGAAGAAAGAATGAAGCAGTCCCCACAGCAGCACTCTTGGAGCCTGTGTTTAAAGATTTATTTTATTGTTTTTGACAGAGACATAGAGAGAGAGACAGAGAGAAGGGGGTGGGCCCAGAGCAGTCTCCATAGTTGTATGTCATCAGCTTTCAACATGGTTTCAGTTCTACACAGGCGGGTGGGAGACTCCTGCATGGGAGGCATGCCTGCTCGATCCAGGGGCTAAATGTGTGTGGGGGTGGGTGGGCGAGAACCGAGCTGGGGGCCTCCCACGTGGGAGACGCACCCCAGTTCAGCATGTGGGTCCACACGGGCTGGGGCCAGGATTCAATCTTCGGTCCCCAGGGCTGCAAAGTGAGTGCTTAACCCGCTGAGCCATCCCGGCTTCCCCGAGAATGCCTGTGTTTAGGCAGGAAGAGACAGGGGGCAGAGAAAGAGAGGCAGAGATATACAAGAAGGAGCCATCACAGGCCCAAGAGAGGCCCATGGTCACATTAGGTTGATGTTCCTGAAAAGGTGTGAGTCAGCACTTATTTCATAAATAGTCTATTCAAGTGCCAAAAAGGGGAGTCAGCACCTATGCCATAAACAATCTTACTCAAATGCTCCGAGGAAATGCTTATTTAAAGAAAACTTTCAGGGTGTCTCTTTGAAGGGAACTGACTAGTGGGTGTTCTTTAAAACTGGGATGACTTCCAACTGAGTTTGCCTGACAGGAAGCACACCTGTGTGTGGTTTCTCTCCCACTGGTCTCTACATGTGCCTTTTTTGTGGCAGTGCGGCTAAGAGATGCTATAATTTGTCATGGTTAATGTGGATGATGGTACCTTGTCAGAATACGCCTGACAGTGACCATGGCTGCGCTTTCCAGAGCTCCAGGGAAGTGGCTGTGGGCCCCCTGCATGGGAAGCGCACCCAGTTCAACACATGGGTTCACCTGGGCCAGGGCTGGGATTCGATCCATGGTCCCCGGGGCTGCAAAGTGAGCATTTAACCCATTGAGCCATCCTGACTTCCAATGTTGTTCTTTCATGTAGCGTAATAACCCTGAACTGTCAGCTGTCGCACTGTCTTTTTTTTTCATTGGCAACACTTTACCACACAAATGATGCAAAATTCAAATCTTGTGTGAATTTTGGGACACCCTTTATTATGGAAAGGCCTAATAATACACACAGCACATGCATAGAGAAATGGATATAGTTAAAATTCATTCTAAGGTCAAAAAGATCTGGTGTGTGCAAAACGTTGTAAAAGTGTGCATGGATGCATATTAATTTATGGATTTTTCTGGTGCAAGCATGTGTAGATTTCATCAGCTAGTCAAAGCAAAATATTGGTTATACCCAAATATATACATCATCCAGAGTGTTTCTGTTTGTACAGCTAATGGATAATTTTGCCATTAATTTTTATAATTTTCACTTACTATCTTCAAAATGTACCCACAATGTCCATTTTGTGCATATTTTGTTATGGCATAAATAGCATCTAAATTCCATTATTAAGGAAAAGCTCATCTTGAGTAGAAAATGGCTGGCATTTTTCTTTCCTTACCTCTGCTAGAAATCTCCAGCTACAACAACAACAACAACAACAACAGAAGGGGGCTTTAAATAAGGAGCTGTTGGTTAGCTTCATAGAATGCCATTGTAATTTTTAATAATATCAAACTATTAAAACTTTCTAACTAAATAAATGAGGATGCTTTAAGTTAATTGAGATGTTGTTGCCAGGAATTAAAAAACTCTTATATATATTTGAGAATCTCTGAAGATTGCAGAACCATATGATCTCACTCCAGAAAAGTCAAGCCACAGGAAACCAGATATTTCGGATACCTGTGTTCAAATAGCTGCCACGTGTCTGATCACCTCCAACAAGGCTTCCCAACCTGCCTCAGAGCCATGGGCTTCTTGTTTCCCAGCAGCCTGTGTGTGAGGAAAGTAGGAAAATCAGATTTCTCAAAGACCCAGTAGCTTGTTTGTTTAAGCTTGCTTTTTGGAATTTCCTTTATTTTCCTTTGTGCCTTTTGGGCTGAAGTGAAGGTTAGACAAAGGTCAAGTAGGAGCCTTCCACATATCTGATAGAGGTTTGCCCTTCAGAGAAGGGGAGAGCTTTTTTTGTCAGCCCTAATGCTCTTGTCTCAGACACTTTGCATTAATTGTATGTGTAAAGGTGGCATAAGACAGTTTTAAACCCCAATACATAAATCCGTAACATTTGTCATTGTCTATCTTTGGGAGCAATTATAAAGCCTGAGAGCTCACTGTTCACATATGGCTGTTGCATTAGCATTGACCAGGTCACATTGGATTGCATTAGCGGATTAGAAACCAGCTGAAGACCTTTTTTTGAAGACCTTTTTTTTTTTTTAACAGAAATGATCACAGCCAAATATTTGTGAAAGTAAAATAAAAGAGTATTTTCAGATATTTAAATACTATATGTACTATCTCTATATGGTGCCAGGTGGATATCAGACTTACTGGGGGATCACTTGGTAAGTTATAGAAAATCTAACCACTTTGCTTTATACCTGAAACTTATATAATATTAAATGTCAACTGTAATTGAAAAAGTTTTTAAATAATAAAAAAAAAATCCCCAAGAAAGATACTAAAAGTTCTACCTATCTCAATGATATCCGTGTTCTTACAAGTTTATTTCAGGAGCAGGAGAGGGACGAGGGAGGGAGGGAGAGACAGAAAGAGAAGAATATAAGAAAAAAGAATAGAAAGGTTGTAATGACATTGGATGGCTGACCCAAGACTCTCACCCTCAATGTTCACACTGTGAAGTGCAGCCACACGAAACTACTTGTTACACTATACTCCGGGGGTCAGGAGCATGGGGAGGAGGTTTGGGGGTGGGATGGGGAGATGTTCCCTTGGCCTCATCTCCACGCCTTTGCATGGACCTGTACTGTCTCCAGGTCTTGGTTAGGAGACCTTTTCTGAAAGTTTGCTGCATATTTCTAACAGTGCACCTATCACTCTCTATTTAATTATCTGTTTCCTTGCCGGTCTTCCTTGTTATACTGCAGCCAACGTCTTTCTCATTCACCTTTGTGTCTCTAGGGCTTGGCGGTTCTGACAACAGGGGATAATATGCTTGATAAATGTCTAATGAGTGAATAAAAGAATATGAAGTCTCACCTACTTGATGGAAAAAGAGACACTGCCCTTCACTCCCACACACTCTTACATATATATATTACTACATAATATTCAGTGGCTATGCAACTGAATTCCACATATTTAATTGTGTTGCCTTTTCTGATACCACTTTTTTTTTTATTGTGATAAAATACACATAACATTAAATTTATCATCTTAACCTTTTTTAAGTGTAGAATTCAACAGTATTAACATTGCACAATGTTTACACTGTTGTGCAACCATCACCACCATCCATTTCCATAACTCTTTTCCTTTTGTAAAACTGAAAGTCTGTACCCATTAAACAGCAACTCCACATTCTCCCTTATCCCAGCCCCTGGCAACTGCCATTATATTTATCTCTATAATTTTGATGGCTCTAAGTATTTCATGTAAGTGGAATCATACAGTGTTTGTCTTTTTGTGACTGGCTTATTTCACATTATGCCTCAAGGTTCATTCATGTTGTAGCATATGTCAGAATTTCCTAACTTTTTAAGGCTGAATAATATTGTGTTATCTGTATAAGCTACTTTTTGCTTATCCATTCATCCATCAAAGGGAATTTGGCATGCTTCCACATTTTAGCTATTGTCAATAATGCTGCTATAAACATGGGTGCACAAATATTTCTTCAGGACCCAGATTTCATTTCTTTTGAATGTAGACTCAGAAGTGTAATTGCTGTATCATAAGGGAATTCTATTTTTAATTTTTTGAGGAACTGCCATTAGTTTCCCACAGTACTTTGTAATCCCACCAACAGTGCAGAAGGGTATCAGGGTATCAATTTCTCCACATCCTCACCAACACTTGTTTTCTTCCTTTTCTTTTTTTCTTTTTTTTAAAGCAAGCATCCTGATTGGTGGGAGATGATATCTCTTGTGGGTTTGATTTTCATTTCCCTAATGATTAGTGATAAGCATCTTTTCATTTGTTTATTGGCCAGTTGTATATTTTCATTGGAAAATGTATATTGAAGTCCTTTGCCTATTTTGAATCTGCTTGCTCATTTTTTTCATGTTTATATTAGGAGTTCTGTATGTACTGGAGGTGCCAAAAAAATGTGTACACATTTTAAGAGATGTTATTTATGCATTACATTTTGAAGATGAATTGAATTATGATAGCAATATGTAGTATAACATTTGCTCAAAAGATGGCATTAATCAAATGAATGCTAGTGTCATCATGTGACAGGCAGGGCAGTCATAGAAAATGGTGAAGCTCGATAGTTGTTTGAGGAGCTTAAGACCATTGTGAAGTGGTATTTGAAAATGTGGAGATAAAATGACAATGGAGACATGAGTGTGCAACAGAACCTCCAACACACCTAACAATTGCATGTATTTGTGATAAGTTTGAGACACAGGCAAATTGAAGCAGCATGCACAGCAATACAAGTGGACACTTTGATCAACATTGTTTAAGTAGTAGTTTGCTGTAATCAGAAGTGTCTGGACACTGATGGTAACCACTTTGAGCACCTCTTGTAATTACAAAAGTCAAACATGACTCGTATTCATCTTTTGTTATTGGTATATATTGAATATCACAATTTTAATATCTATTTTTTTTCTTTCTTAAAATGTGCATTTTTGTGGCACCTTCTGTATTCTGGATACTAATCCTTTATCAGGTATATGATTTGCAAATGCTTTTTCTCATTCTGTGGGGTGCTTTCTTTTGATACACAAAAAATTTTTAAGGTATGCCAGGATAGCTCAACAGGTTGAGTGCTTGCCTTGCAATCACGAGGTCCAGGGATCCAATCCCGGCCCTGGTCCGTGCAAACCTATATGCTGAACTGTGGCGCAACTGGTAACTGCCAGGATGGTGATGAAGTTTCTCGCCTCCCATGTGGGAGGCTCCCAGTTTGGTTCCTGACCCACACAGTCTCACATCCACCTGTGTGAAATGAAGCCATGTTACAACTAATGATGTACAACTATGAAGACTGCTCTGGGTCCTCCCCTCTTTTCTCTCTTTCACCTTCTCTTAAAACAATAAAATAACTTAAAAAAATTTTTTTAGAGAAATTTATTTACTTTTGTTACCTATGCCTCTGGTGTTATATCCAAGAAATCATTGCCAGATATTATGAAGTTTTTATTCTATGAAGTTTTTTTTCCCAAGAGTCTTACTGTTTTAGACCTTACAATTGGGTCCATGATTCATTTTGGGTTCATTTTTGTTGATGGTATCAGGTAAGGGTCCAATTTCATTCCTTTGCATATAGATAACCAGTTTTCCTAGCACCATTTGTTGAAAAGATTGTCCTTTCCCCATGGGATGGTCTTGGCATTGTTTGTACAAGTAGACCCAGGGAAAAGTCTCAAGATTGAAAATCTACTTCTGTAAGTGGAGAGCAGAATAAGACCAAAGAAAGAAGCAAGCTACTCCAGTCTGACAACCAATAGAATTTATTAAGGGAAACATACGTACTCGTAGAACCACGCTGATTTCCTAAACAGGAGTTGTATTCCCCAGTAATATCTGAAGATAAGCATTTCATTATACTAGTCATGGCCATTGTGGTTTTTCCCCTTCCAACTAAATTGGCTAAAACGGGTTCCTTGTTAACCTTTCATTTGTTTTTAATCACCAGAAAGACTACACATTTTTAAATTGTCGTATATTTCCTCTTTTACTAACGGTGTTGTTTCCTTCCTCATGCTTACTTGTATACTCGTATCTATGTATGCTTTTAAAAATGATAAAGGACAGAGTAAACAAACAATCAAAATAGAAAAAAAATTTATGGACACAGACAATAGTTTAGTGGACACCAGATGATAAGGGAGGAGCGGGTTGGGGGAGGAGAGTGGGGGGTTTAATTATATGGTGATGAAAAGAGAACTGACTGGGTGGTGAGCACACAAAGCAACACATAGATGATGTCATATAGAATTGTGCACCTGGAAACTGTGTAATTTTTACCAGCCACTGTCACCCCAATAAATTTAATTAAAAAATGATAGATATTCTTTGTCATGGACTGCCAATACTTGAATATTCTTATATGTACGTGTGTATGCACCGTTGTGAGTATAATTCACATGTCCTAGCATCCAGTAAATACAGCGTGCAGTGGGGAAGGGAGCTCATTAGATATGCAAACTTCTGTGTCAGACATTCCTGGGCTGGAGTCCTGGCTGTGCTCCTTCCAAGCTGAGGATGCGCCCTTGTTTACATTATTCAGCCTCCCTAAGCTCAGTATCCTCATCTGTAAAGTGATAATGTTACTTAAATACGTACATGTACTTTGAAAACACTTTATACAGTCAAGTTTGCTGAGCGTATCTTTGGTGACTTCATTTGTTACACACCAAGGTTTCAAAGGCTCTGTGCGCTGGAAGCTTGATACACACTGAATTAGTTTTTCTTGGCATTTTCTTATGGTCCGAGTTTTACTCAAGAGTGAATTGTCTTTGTGTCCGAGCCCTCAGGTGTTCCGACATTTGCGGAGCCTGAGATCTGTGTGGACTTCTAAAGTCAGGAGAAGACAGACCCCTGCCCTCAGGGGGCCTACGCTCTTGCTAAGGGGCAAGCACACATGCATGACATGAATTGGGAACAGGTTGGTCTCCTCTCCGCACATGGAAATGAGTGTGTTAGCAGAGCAAGATTCTGGGCAGGCCCAGCTGGTAGATGCTATGGGACACCAGTTCCTAAAAGTGCTAGTTAGCACTGGGCATGTGATAAGATGGGGAAATCTGTGTATCCAGAATACCTCGAGGGAGGATATGGCATGACACAGGGCTAGAAGAAATACTTGAATAAGCTGTTTAGGGTAGGGGACTGAGATACTTCAAGGTCTTGCTTGAGTGAAAACGGTTGATAATTTTGCTGCCCTCTAAGGGGCTGAAACCTGTTAAGTTTTAGACTTAATTTTGCTGAGTGATGGATGCAAGGTGACATGCTGAGAAAATGGTCACCGGGATCTTTCATTTCCACTCCACTCCCCTGCAGTACTGAGTGTCTACTTGTGTTGGAATGCTACATTTTCTATTTAAAACAGGGGTGTCCAACCTTTTGGCTTCCCTGGGCCACATTGGAAGAAAAATTGTCTTGAGTCACACATAAATACATTAACACTAATGATAGCTGATGAGCTAAAATAAATAAATAAGTAGTCGCAAAAACATCATCATATTTTAAGAAAGTTTATGAATTTGTGTTGGGATGTATTCAAAGACGTCTTGGGCCACATGCAGCCTGTGAGCTGTAGGTTGGACAAGCTCGATTTAAAGAATAGCTTCTTGTAATGACAGGTTCATAAGTGGCTACAAATGTCTGAGAACCATAGAAATACAAGTGTCTAAGTCCCTACCTACACTGCTCCAGGCTGTGGTCGCCCTGCCTCTTGGAATCTACTCTGAAGATACAGCCCTTGTTGTCAAGCACAGACACTAAGCTTTCTCCATCTCCAGAGGTCCAGGCCCTGAACTAGGGGTCCAGAAAGACCTAAGTTGTCTGGAATAACAAGTATTTACTTCTGGCCTTGGTCAACGCTTCTCTTGATGGCCAAATCTGGGCTGTTGCCCAATCCTGTGACCATCTATGTGCAGTTCAGGCTTCCTCATCTCCCTGTCCTATGTTAGCACTGGCCTGTTAAATCAGGATTCCCATAGAATTCCTGCTTGTAAGAGTGGTTGGCTTTGATTCTGGCCAGCCTTGGCCCCGGGCCACTGCCTTAGCAGGCAGGGCTTTCTCCCTGGCTGTACTGCCCTTCCCTGGGCAGTGGGGGTGGGGTGTCTGTCTATGAAGGACCCTGGTGTTCCTGACAGGTGTCCTCTGCTCCCAGTGAAAGGAAGCACATGTGCTGCAGATTGTGGCACCTGCCTGTGAGTCACATGGTCCCTCCTGCAAAAACTAAACTGAAAGGCTCCTGGGCTCAGCCAGCCAGAGGTCCGAGGCCAAAGGGTTTCAGATGGGAAAGCCAGAAGCCTGGAAAGACCAGGGGGCCCCACAGAGGCTGAGTGTACAAGACTGCAGCTCTTCACACCAAATTGTGATTGATTGGGAGAGAACAGGACATGAGGAGGGAGAGGCCACCAGCCAAGGTGCAGCCACAGCCCTCCTAGCTCTGGCTACGAGTCACTTGGGGTCTGTACCCCACTGCACCTCAGACTATGTGGGTGACTTGCCCAGAGCCACATGGCTAACCACTCTGGGTCTGAGCTTCCTGTTGTGCAGTGAGGATAATAATATCTGGGCAGCGCAATCCTAGGACCATAATGTGTCCCAGATGATAAAATTGATTACACTTGTGTTAAGGAGGTAACATTGTCAGTAAAGCATTAGTATGTCAAAACTGTAGGTTGTATTGCAGTTAAATTAATTTTAAAAAATTGAGATAATGAATGAAAATGATGAGGGAAAATTTTAAGGAATTGTTAGAACAGGTGAAGTATGGTCTCTAGTCCCTACAAATTATGATGTAAAACAAACACCAGGAAAGATATTTATAATACATCAAGTTTAAGACGTTACAAACCAATTTGTAAAATAAGACTTCATTAATTTTTAAAGGTTTATTTTATTGTTTGAGAGCAGGTGAGAGAGAGAGAGAGAGAGAGAGAGAGACAGAGAGACAGAGAGACACAGAGAGACACAGAGAGAGAGAAGAGCCCAGAGCAGTCTCCATAGTTGTACATCATTAGTTGTGACATGGTTTCACTTCACACAGGTGGATGTGGGGCTGTGTGGGGCAGGAACCAAACAGGGCCTCCCGCATGGGAGGTGAGAACCTTCAACACTGAGCCATCTTGACAGTCACCAGTTTCACTGCAGTTCAGCATATGGGGTTTGCACGGGCTGGGGCTGGGTTCGAACCCTGGACCTCGTGATTTCGAGGCAAGGGCTCAACCTGCTGAGCTATCCTGGTACCCCCAAGACTTTATTTATATAAAAAATATGAGGCCATAGTTATATGTTATTAGGAAAATATTTGGGGATTGTACAGCAAAATATTAACTATTGTTTTCTCTGGGATGTCATGTGATAGGAAAAATAAAATTATTTTCTTTTAGCTTATTTGTACTTTTCAATTTTTCTATAGTAAAATGTGTGTAACTTTAACAGTAAAGAGTTAAAAGGTACTTGCTTTAAAAAAATTATTAAGGGGAAGCTGGGATGGCTCAGCGGGTTGAGCGCTTGCTTTGCAGCCCCGGGGATTAAGGATCGAATCCCGGGCCCGGCCCATGCGGACCCACATGCTGAACTGGGGTGTGCCCCCAGTTCAGTTCTTGCCGGGGCTTATGTGGGAGGCTCCCAGCCCAGTTCCTGCCCTGCGCAGCCCCGCGCCCGCCTGGGGAGTGAAACTGTATGGAAAACTAGTGATATCAACTATGGAGACTGCTCTGGGCCTCCCCCTTCTCTCTGTCTCTCTCTGTCTGTCTCTCTGTCTGTCAAAAACCAATAAAAATAAATCTTAAAAAAAAATCATTAAAAGAATAACTAGTACACCTGTTCAAACAGTAGAATAAAAGTAACAGGGGAAAGCTGGGATGGCTCAGCGGGTTAAGCGCTCGCTTTGAAGCCCCGGGGACTGAGGATCGAATCCCAGGCCCGGCCCATGAGGACCCACATGCTGAGCTGGGGTGTGCCCCCAGTTCAGTTCTTGCTGGGGCCTATGTGGGAGGCTCCCGGCCCAGTTCCTGCCCTGTGCAGCCCTGCGCCCACCTGTGGAGTGAAACCATATGGAAAACTAATGCTGTCAACTATGGAGACTGCTCTGGGCCTCCCCCTTCTCTCTGTCTCTGTTTCTCTGTCAAAAAACAATAAAAATAGATCTAAAAAATAAAAAAAAAATAGTAACAGGGACATGGACCAACCTGTAGGGAAGCGGCCTTGCTACCTGCCTGTGCCACGGCCAAGGTTTTTCCTTTCCGGTGCTCTACCTGGCTAGGGAGAGATTCAAGTCCAGAGACACCCCTCCCCACATATGCTGGTGCCAAGACCAACCCACTCACAGAGACTTCTTCTCTCCTGGCCTATGAGTAGAGAGAACCACTGGTGAATACAATGGGACATTTAAAAAATTTTTATTGGTACATTAAAGAAGCAGGAATGTAATGCATGCTCATTGTAAAATAGCAAAATGATTCAGATGCATGGGCAGCAAAAAAAACATTCAACATCAAAGGCTCTGCGTCAGCACCGCAAATCCCAACTGGCTGGGTAAATTATAGAGTAACTTTCTAGTGGATTTTCCAGGTGTGAGTGATCCTGCACACATGTACAGATGCGGCTTGTCTATACAAGCTGCTGAGGAAGCATATTTCTGATCCTGGTAAGATATAGCAGGCTAGAAAGCTGTCCCTTCCCACAACTTAGCACTTTTGCATTTTGTTGTAAAAGCATATAAATGGAAGTTATCTTTGGTTTTCTAGAGTATGAGTGATTTTTTTTTAAAAGATTTATTTTTATTGGTTTTTGATAGAGAGAGAGAGACAGACAGACAGAGAGAGAAAGAGAGAAGGGGGAGGGCCCAGAGCAGTCTCCATAGTTGACAGCATTAGTTTTCCATATGGTTTCACTCCACAGGTGGGCACGGGGCTGCACAGGGCAGGAACTGGGCTGGAGCCTCCCACATAGGCCCCGGCAAGAACTGAACTGGGAGCACACCCCAGTTCAGCATGTGGGTCCATCTGGGCCAGAGCTGGAATTCGATCCCTGGTCTCCGGGGCTGCAAAGCCAGTACTTAACCTGCTGCGCCATCCCAGCTTCCCCAAGATTATGAGTGATGTTCTTTTTCTTTCTTTCTTTCTTTCTTTCTTCCTTCCTTTCTTCCTTTCTTCCTTTCTTCCTTTCTTTCTTTCTTCCTTTCCTTTTTTTTCTTTTCTTTCTTTCTCTTTCTCTCTTTCTTTTGCTGACGTATTTATGGTAGAAGAATCATCAGGTATTCTATAAATTAAAGTTTTAAGTGCCTTCCCAAGGAATGTAGAGGTTAAGTCACTTGCACCTTAATTTGACTGAGGAGTCTCTGCTGAGTGGGAGGAAGGCAGGGTCAGGACTGGAGTCAGTCGATGACTTTGGAGATAAAATGTAAAGGTGCGCCAAAGGAGGAGAAAAGTCTTCCATCATCAAGATAAATACTTTCACACAATATTTTTTAAAAATCAAAATTAATGCAAAAAATCCCACAATGAACACAGTTTTAAAAATTTAAAGAAAGGTGTGTACTTCCATGGCCCTGAGTCTCTTACTTTGTCTTAGTCCTGATCCCGGAGGGAGGAGTCCTTTAGGATTGAGGAGCACTTTGGGGATGGATGGTTCATCATGAAAGGGAGGCCGGGCTTGGGGTGGGCAGGGAGAGACAGGAGAGGAGAGCTGGGAGACATACGTGGGCAATCCTCGCAGATGTCCTGACCAGCTATGGCTCCTAGTTGTGGAGGGATCACCTGGACATAGAAAGTGGACTCAGCACAGCCTTGGGGTTTCCCACCCTCTCAGCTTCTCCAGGGCACTGCAGCTGGGGGTTGACAGAGGGGGTCCCGATCCCCTGCCCCCAGCTCAGCTCTGCTGCAGATAGAAAAGAAAGAGAGGGAGGGCTCCTTGAGAATCCCCGCTGTGGAGGAGGCCCACCCAAAGCTCAGTGGGGTGCTTATCCAGCGAGGAAGGTGCCCCCCCAAAAAAAATCAGGTTTTCCCTTGTGGGAGAAACTTGTTTGTACTTGTTTATGGCTCCTTTCTCTACCTTTTGCCTTCTTGTGTTTCAAAAATGATCTTTCCAATTCACAAATAAGTCTCTAAAAGTGAAAATGCTGTAAAACTATGGAAAATGTTCACCCTCGTTAATAATTAAAAAATCCAAATGAAAACAGCACTGGGATTACACTTTTCACCTATCAAATTTAGCAAATTAAAAAAATATATATCGATTGGCTGTCTGGAAAGTATCTAGGCATGTAACTGTTCTCGTTATATTGACAATGGCTGAATTTTTTCTGCACAGCCTATATATATATATATATATATATATATATATATATTAAGTGCAATGCCTTCCTCTGGAGAAGGTGCAGGAAGTGAACTCTCTGAGTCATTGCCCATGATGGTAAACTGCAGGGTTATTTTGGAGAGGCCTTGACTGCGTGTGTTACTAGCCTTTGCAATCATAGGCTTTGGCACAGTACGGCCTCTCTTGGCAAGGAAATACTCCAAATATGAAATAAGTGCTTATGCAGGAAGATGTTCTTTGCAGCATTATTTATACGAACGAAAAGTTTAGTCTGAAATAGTTAAGCACCGATTTTATCTTATGACAGAGTGGCCAGCAGAAGCCATCCCATCCAGATAGTCCAAGGTCAGAAGAACAGGAAAATCTGCTTCAAGGAGGCCATCTGCCTGGGTGCCCTCCACCCAGAGGGAGCTTGTTTTGGGGACCATTTACTCCAAACTACCTTCCATTCATGGTTTCTAAACTCGTTTTAATCACCACTCCCTCCCCACTTACACTCCCATCCTCATGGGTCCTACATTTTACTCAAGAGACAAAAAAATTTCCAATGATCTGAACAAAAATTATTACCTCATTCTGCCTTTGCACCTAGAAAATTCCTCGTCCGGGCTTCTAGAATGTTCCCTTCTGTGTAGCCTCATCTTACCAGCCCGGGCAGCCTGCTGCTCCTTTGTGCCCCAAGCCACCTCTATGCTGTCATGACGCTAATTACACGGTATCACCCTCACATAATTATTATCCTCTCTCTTTTTTTTTTAAATGTTTTAGCCATTCTTTTTTTTTATTGTTAAATTTATTGGGGTGACATTAGTTGGTAAAAATTACATAGGTTGTAGGTGACCAGTCCTACATTACATTGTCTATGCATTTTGCATTATGTGCTCACCACCCAGAGTCTGTTTTAGTCATTCTGATAGGTACGCGGTGGCATCTCATTGTGGTTTCAATTTGCATTTCCCTAGTGGCTAGTGATGTTGAATATCTTTGCATTTGCTTATTTGCCAGCTGTATCTCCACATTGATGAAATGTCTTTTTGTGTGTTTATTCATTTTCTTTCTTTCTTTTTTATTGTTAAATTTATTGGGTGACGTTGGTCGGCAATATAGTTTCCAGGTTTACAACTGTACATTACATCATCTCTGCACTGTATTATGTACTTGCCACCCAGAATTATTCTTTTTTAAGGGCTCGGTGGCATAGGCATTGGCCTTGGATGTACCTAGCTTTGAATCCCTGCTCAGCTATGTTATTGCTGTGTGACTTTGGCCTAGTGGTTTAACCTTTCTGAGCCTCTTTGTCCACATCTGTCACATGGAATGATGATACCTATCATGGTTGGGGTGAGAAGTCCTACCTTTAATGCGTATTTCCTGAGTATATATTCTATGCTATGCATGACACCTGATTTTGGGAGCTTATATGCTAGTGTGTGAGATCCACAGTGGCCAAATAGATAGATGCCATACAATTAAGGAACTTGGTCACCTCAGTGAAGGAAATAGTGTATATTAGTTTCCTATATATAACAGCTACTGTAATGAATTACTATAAACAAAGTAAATTAAAACAACAAAAAAAGGTTCATTTTACAATTCTGGATGTCATAAGTCTCACTGGGTTAAAATCAACGTTGTCTGCATGCTGTGTTCCTTCTGGGAATTCAAGAGGAGAATCCATTCTTTGCTTTTTCCTGCTTCTAGACAGTGCCTGACTGTCTTGGCTCATGGTCCTCTTCACTGTGCTTCTTCCTTTTAAGGACTCTTGCAATTAACATTGGGGCTGCCTGGATAATGTCTCCATCTCAAGGCCTTTAATTTAATCACATCTACAAAGTCCCTTTGCCATGTAAGATAACATATGCACAAATTCTAGGGATTAAGACTTGAATGTCTTGGGGGTGGTTGTTATTCTGCCTATCACGTATGATGATTAGATAGCCACTGTATGTGGAGGTGGGGATGGAGTGGTCACTGAGTTCTTTTCTGAGAAGATGACATTTGAGCCGACATGTGAAGGGTAAGATCCAGCTGGCCTTGTAGATGGCTGGGGGAAGGAGAGAAAAAGCAGTGTGGCTGGGAAGGGCCTGGTGCATTTGAGGAATGGAAAGATCCCGTGTGGCTTCAGCAGGAAACAGGCCAAATGGCAGAAAAGCAGATTGGTATAATACAAGCCAGTTTGCTGAAATGATCAAGTTACTAAAAACTTGTTTCTGGGGAAGCCGGGATGGCTCAGTGGGTTAAGCGCTCACTTTGCAGCGCCAGGGACTGAGGATCGAATCCCGGCCCCGGCCCGTGCGGAACCATATGCTGAACTGGGAGCTCCCCCGGTTCAGTTCTCTCTCTGTGTCTCTGTGTCTCTGTATCTCTCTCTCTCTCTCTCTCTCTGTCAAAATAAATAAATATTTAAAAAAAAAAGAAATGTAAAAACTTGTTTCTGGTAATTGCCTAGAGAGCTAAAGCATGCTGTGTTACTGCTGGTAGTTTCAACAATTAAAAAAAATTAATAGGTTTTATTATTTTAGAGCAGTTTTAGGTTTATAGAAAAATCGAACAAAAGTACAAACTTTCCATATTGCTTCCTGCCTCAGTTTCCCTCATAAATATCTTGCATTAAAAAAAATATATATATATATATCTTGCATTAGTGTGGTATGTTTGTTACAATTGCTGCACCGATATGGATATAGTATTATTAGATAAAATCCATACTTTACATTAAGGTTCATTCTTTGCTTTGTGTGGGTTTTGACAAATGCATAATGTAAAACTTTAACTGTTACAGTATCATACAGAATAGTTTCACTGACCTGAAAAGTCCTCTCTTTATCTTTCCTCCCCTCCCCCTGATCTTTTTATTGTTTCTGTAATTTTCCTTTTTCCAGGAGGTCATGTAGTTGGAGTCATACAGTATGTAGTCTTTTCAGGTTAACTTCTTTCATTTAGCAACATGTATTTAAGATTCTCTCATACCTTTTCATAGATGGCTAGCTTATTTCTTCTTATTGCTGAATAATATTCCCTAGTATAGATATACCACAGTTTATCCATTCACTTCTTAAAGGACATCTTTGTTGCTTCCAATTTGGGGCAATTAAGAATAAAACTGCTAAAAATATTCATGTGTAGGTTTGTGTGGACCTAAGTTTTTAATTCAGTTTAGTTAAGATTTAGTTTTGATGAATCAGATTTATTGATCTAGCTCCACTGAATGTCATTTTAACATGTGTTTCACGTCTAAGATGCCTGAATATCCTCTATGCTCACAATTCATGCAAGCTGTTTATTGGATCAAGCTGATAAGAAATTAACACGCTAGAGAAGGAGAAAAGGCAGTGAACTCAGATAAACATGTACAGGGGACATCCTATTTGCTTCTCAAATCCTGACATTTGAGACATGTGTAAGTTTGAAATTTGAATATAAAAACATACTCATTTCCAAAAGTCATGGACAGGAATTCCAGGAAACCCAAAATATGCTGAACTTGGGGCTGGCCTCAGTGAAATGGCAGTAGTGAAACTAAAACTAAACTAAACCCAAAACTGAACTAAATCTAAATTAAACTTTCGGAAAACCCTTTAAGGACAACATAAATCGTCAGTTTTAGGAGGGCTGTCTGGAAATTATCCAGCCATGTAACTATTCTCATTATATTGACAATGGCTGGATTTTTTCCAGACAGCCCTCCTATAGAGAGTCAGCAGGAACAAGTAGAAACAGGAGTCACATATTTCAGGGGTCTGGAAAGCCTGAATCACAGGCATGGAGGATGAGTAGTTTCTGGAATTAAAAAAAATGGGTTAATTGGTGTTACTCCTCAGAACCAAAGTTACTCTGCCTGATGTGCAAATTTGGAGATTATTGCATTTATTTGAATGTTGATTGAGTAATAACCCTTTTTGCATTTGTATGTTTTTATTCATGTTAAGAATGTAATGAGGGGAAAGCCGGGACGGCTCAGCGGGTTGAGCGCTCGCTTTGAGGCCACGAGGACCGAGGATCGAATCCCGGCTCCGGCCCAGGCAGGACCCACGTGCTGAACTGGGGAGTTCCCACAGTTTGGTTCTCTAACTGTCTCTGTCTCTGTCTCTCTCTCTATCTGTCAAAAAGTAAAATAGAAATAACTATGCACT